>JAVIAB010000156.1:23998418-24023418 GCA_032433765.1 Megaustenia siamemsis | reverse complement strand
AAATGCGATTTTTGGGCCATGTTAAAAGACACAACAGCCTACAAAAAGTAATTCTGGAGGGGAAAATACGAGGTAAAAGAGGCAGATGCAGACCAAGACTAACATGGACGATTAACATCAAAAGATGGACAAATCAGCCTATGACAGCCTGCACCATCTAAGCAAAAGCAGAGCAGAATGGCACTCCATGGTAGCCAACCTTCGTTGCGGAGATGGCACCCGATGATGATGATCCTTCAATGAACTTTGACCTATGTGTAGGAGATGACGGCAATATTTATGTCAAGCTGACCTACTTTTTCATACAAAATAATCTCTAGTACAAATGGTTAAAGTCTGGGTTAACATCGGCACAGCGTCAGTCGTAAAGAAAATCTTCTAAGCTGGGATTCGAACTGGAAACATGGAGACAGGGTGGTCTAGAGGTAAAACGTGGACCTCTGGTTAGGAAGGTTTCGGGCTCGAAATCTGTCACAGGTGATGGGAATTTTCATTTCGCATCTGCGGTTTCTTCGTGGCTCTGGTCTCACCTGGTAGTGAGATCCGATGTCTAGTCCTCTCTGGGTAGTGAGATCCGATGTCTAGTCCTCTCTGGGTAGTGAGATCCGATGTTTAGCTTTTTCTGGGTAGTGAGATCCGATGTCTAGCCTTCTCTGGGGGAGTGAGATCCGATGTCTAGCCTTCTCTGGGTAGTGAGATCCGATGTTTAGCCCTCTCTGGGTAGTGAGATCGGATGTCTAGTCCTCTCTGGGTAATGAGATCCGATGTCTAGCCCTCTCTGGGTAGTGAGATCCGATGTTTAGCTTTTTCTGGGTAGTGAGATCCGATGTCTAGCCTTCTCTGGGTAGTGAGATCCGATGTATAGCCTTCTCTGGGGAGTGAGATCCGATGTATAGCCTTCTCTGGGTAGTGAGATCCGATGTATAGCCTTCTCTGGGTAGTGAGGTCCGATGTCTAGCCTTCTCAGGGTAGAGATATCCGATGTCTACTCCTCTTTGGGTAGTGATAAACGATGTCTAGCCCTCTCTGGGTAATGAGATCCGATGTCTGGCCTTCTCTGGGTAATGAGATCCTATATCTAGCCCTCTCTTGGTATTGATATCCGATGTCTAGCCCTCTCTGGGAGATGAGATCTGATGCCTAGCCGTCTCTGGGTAGTAAGATTTGATGTCTAGCCCTCTCTGGGTAGTGAGATCTGATTTCTAACCCTCTGGGTAGTGAGATCTGATGCCTAGCCCTATCTGGGTAGTTAGATCTGATGTCTAGCCCTGTCAGGGTAGTGAGATCTGATGTCTAGCCCTCTCGGTTGACGGTACAAAAATAAACAGAAGGCCCCGTGAGCACTAGCCCACTTTATAATTCCTATGGTAGTTTAACAGTTGAAAAAAGTGGGCCAAAATGGTCCCATCCTGGGCAAAAACTGTTTAGCAAATCTACCTATACCAAAGGCGGATATGTGGGGTCGAAAAGCGCAGATATCGCAGGTCTGTCGTAAACTAGCGACACAACGCAATTACCACACTTAACGGGTGAACTCAAAAGAAGAAGAAACCGGAAACGTCAGTCAATTGTTGAATGTATTGACCATTACGCCATGATCCTTGTTCTGTCACAGAGTAAATCTTAAAATGAAAATTTAGACCAGGGGCGACAACCTAACATATACTAAGAACCAGAGAAGTAAAATATGAAGACACCTCAGCATTTTATTAAGTTACACCGTAACTTATTGAAGCCCGTATATAAATTACTTAACTTGTTTGATTAAGCTGCTGTTTTGTCGAAATCCTATTATTGATGGAAAGTGTAAGATAGAGAGGAGAGTGGAATGAGAGAGAGAGGAGTGGAGAGTGAGAGAAAGAGAGTGACATTGATGAATTATGGAAAGAGACAGAAAAAGAAAACAGATCTATCTATCAATCTATCAATCTACCTATCAATCTACCTACCTACCTACCGACCTACCTACCGACCTACCTACCTACCTATCTGCCTGCCTGTCTATCTGTCTGTCTGCCCGTCCGTCCGTCCGTCCGTCCGCCCGTCCGTCCGTCCGTCCGTCCGTCTGTCTGGTCTGTCTGGTCTGTCTGGTCTGTCTGGTCTGTCTGGTCTGTCTGTCTGTCTGTCTGTCTGTCTGTCTGTCTGTCTGTCTGTCTATCTATCTATCTATCTATCTATCTATCTATCTATCTATCTATCTATCTTTCGTTCGCCTGAAGTATTGTCTATGTCTGCAATGGCGTTTCCTGTATAAATTGTACTGTCTTTTGTAATTCTTGCAGTGGCCCATATAGTTTTGTCTGTAGTATCTAAGGGCCAATGGATTTTCCTCAGTCTACTCTATTCAGTGCAGTTTTGAAGTATGGGCGTGAGTGCGTGGCATCCTGATTGTTGTAGTGCGTCTTTTGGCTCGTTGCCTCCGACTTCAGCACTTAAACTTTGATCTAAAACAGATCAATACGTTCTAAATATTAAAAGGAAAACCTACCGTTTTAATAAGATGGTTGTACTACAACTAGTGACTAAACACACTGAGTTATCGAGACACAGAAGGAAATCCATACACAATAGGGTGAATAGTTGATTATCCGAATCCACGTTTTCTGAAAAGTACGAAAATCTACATTATGTTTTCTTGATCTAATAGTGTCATTATGTAACTACAAACTGGTGACAACTGGCTGCTGTTTTTTTGTTTTTGTTTGCTAACGCCAGCTTGATATTTCTGAAGACGTCCGTAGGTACTGAATTGTGAGTAAATATCACTTGTTCTTCTTTTTGTTTCCACGCTGACAACCATGTACTCATGTGACTCGCGGCATACAGGCAATTGTTCTCCGACTATAAAAAATGCTCATACTATTATAGCATTTCAGAAAATGAAAAATATCTTATGCAACAAATCTATGTCAATAGAAATAAGAAAGAGAGTTCATCGGTGCTATATAGAGCCAATTCTGACATATGGAAGCAAATCATGGACAGTAGACACACAAATGAAAAGACGATTAGTGGCCACAGAGATGGGATTTCTCAGAAGAATGTTGAAAGTTCCCTGGACAGATAAAAAGACCAATGAGGAAGTTCTCAAAAAGGCCAACACAAAAAGGGAGCTCTTAAAAAACATCACAAAAAAAAACTGTCAACATTTTTCGGGCACATCATGAGAAGAGGAAAATTGGACTATTTGGTTACAACTGGCAAAATAAAAGGAAAGAGAGATCGCATACGGCAAAGAGAGAAAATACTGAATAGCTTGGTGTCATGGCATGAAAAAACAGTCAACAGCAGAACTGATACCATGCATTGTAGATAGAAGATTGTGGAAGGACGGACATGATCGCACATACCAACCGGTATGGCACATGATGATGATGCTTTTACCGTTGAGCGTTTTGACAGAGTCTATTATTCTTGTCAATGCTGCCCTGGCAAAAGCCGCTTCTAGTCTGGATCTTCTCTGTTTCTATCCACCAAGGTTTCTTTAACTGCGCGCATTCACGACCGCGAGTTTTTCGCCTTTATCATAGAGGATTAGACAAATACATATCATCACTACTCGGAGAAAAAGAGGAATGTAAAGTCACGAAACAAATAAACAATTCGAAGATAAACATTCATTCCACCTGTGGCGGGATTCCAACTCAGAACCTCCTTGTCCAGAGGCCAACGTCTTACCTGTAGACAGGTGTTTCTCAACCTATTCTCTATCGTGGCCCCCTTCCGATCTGGTTTACATCACGTGGCCCCCCCTGTCATTTCGAGAAAAAGATCGATAAATAAACGCTCTTTTTTGCATATAGATTGTGTATTCGTTTACACAGATCGATAAATAAACGCTCTTTTTTGCATATAGATTGTGTATTCGTTTACACAGATCGATAAATAAACGCTCTTTTTTGCATATAGATTGTGTATTCTTTACATAGATCGATAAATAAACGCTGTTTTTTGCATATAGATTGTGTATTCTTTACACAGATCGATAAATAAACGCTCTTTTTTGCATATAGATTGTGTATTCGTTTACACAGATCGATAAATAAACGCTCTTTTTTGCATATAGATTGTGTATTCTTTACATAGATCGATAAATAAACGCTGTTTTTTGCATATAGATTGTGTATTCTTTACATAGATCGATAAATAAACGCTCTTTTTTGCATATAGATTGTGTATTCGTTTACACAGATCGATAAATAAACGCTCTTTTTTGCATATAGATTGTGTATTCTTTACACAGATCGATAAATAAACGCTCTTTTTTGCATATAGATTGTGTATTCGTTTACACAAATACACAAATACATACACAAACAAACATACACAAACAAACACACACAAACAAACACACGAAACAGTTACATAGAAATGTGTGTTAAAACAAGACGGTTGTAGAAGCAATAATCTCTTCTGACAAAATCAACTATTCCCCCTATTGTGTATAGACTCCATTCTTTGGCTATCAGTTTAGACATTTCATAAGAAGCTATTGAACATTTGCCATTACAATTTGTAGATTTTTGAACAAGCATGTTTATCACTGTAGGTCTGTCAACCTTCAAAATTATTTCGCAATGAGCCAAAATAAAACAAAAAGTTTCCAAATTATTCTGATTACACTTACATCATTATCATTATTATGAATTACAATATTATCAATGGAAAGTAAATTATTTTGAATTAAACACATGGGTCTGGTCTTGCAGTAAGGAGAGTATCCGTAGTCACGGTACTCTACTGATATTGTCGATAATTTTTTTTTCTTTACCGAGGTAGTCATGATGTACTTAGTATCTATATATTTTAAGAGCATAGTGTTATAAATACATGTTATAAGTGCATAATGTTATAAATAAATGTTATAAGTGCATAATGGTATAAATAAATGTTATAAGTGCGTAATGTTATAAATAAATGTTATAAGTGCATAATTATGTTATCAATACAAATTCGTATGCGCTCAGATTTTTCCCGCGAAATCTCGAGAATATGCGAGGAGAATCCTAACAATGGTGCACGAACCCCATAGCACGGTCCATGATGGTGGATCCATGTGGGTAGATATTTTGCTGACAATTGTGCCTGGGCGGAGGCCATTTTTGCCTACTCTTTTCTGTTTTTAAACTAGCAAGGGTTCTTTAGCGTGTACGAGAGCGTGCAGAGATCTACTGTTTTTCGCAATTATCCGAGAGAACTAAACATCGAATCTCACTACCCAGAGTCCAGGGAAAGGTAAAACCTGGAAGAAATCACGGAACCAATTTTTCTTTATTTTTGAAAATAAAAAAAAATTCCCACTGGTGGGATTAAACAAAGGACTGCCATCTTACATCTAGATCTCCAAGCAACGCTAGGAGCTGCGATAGCTCAGTGGTTAGTGAACTGGACTACAAAGGACAAGAGGTAGGGTTCCATCCCAACCGACGGCTCCCGGGTTCACCTAGCCTTATATGGGTACCGGATTTTTTTTCTGGTAAAGTAAAGCGGCACGCGCGTAATACCGACCACATTACCCCAAAAATCATGTGCTGAAGGTCTGTAAAAATTATGGTAGCTAACACCATATTTCCTTTACGCTACTTGGCGTAACGGTACTTACTTTATAAATGAACTCTCAATATTCTCAAGAACGTTCACTCCGCTGCAGTGTCTTGCCACATTTCGACCAATGTTCAAATATCCGGCTTTTGCTAAAATGTTTGTGTATTTGTTCCGTATCTTTTTTTTCATTTTTTTTTCAATAAGTTTTATGCACATTAATTTTATATAACAATGGTTTTCCATCTTCATATCCGGTTTCGAAAGCGAAAGTAGACATTTGTTGGGTGATACAGGGATTTATAAAGTATACATTATATTTTGTTTTTGTGTGTTATATTTTATGAAATGGCTTTCGATGGAAAGCAGGTGAAATCCTAGTTCCCAGTGGATTATCTAAAAAACGTCAAATCCTTGAAAAGTAAGTATACTTATTGCATAATAAATAGTGCAAGATTACTACCACCAGCACACGCATAGAGATTGAGGCTGTGGCAGAAGCTATCACATGGCTTGTCAAAAGACCAACAAGATATGCGGTCATATTGACTGACTCATAAAACGTGCTACGCCAGACTGACAAGAACACACTCCGCAGGGAGTTGGTGCACCACCTCAACATGTCTTCTGTCAACAGAAAACTTGGTTACCTTGTCCTGTACACACTGGGACTCGTGGAAATTAGATGGCTGACAGGTTCGCGGGGTCAGCCATCGCGCAGGAAACCTTACAAATGCAGACAGGTATAACTATATAGTATATTACATTACACACAATAAGACGCGAGGCCACGAGTAGAGTTGTAGAAAATATATAAAATAAACATAACATTGTATTACGCAGCTTGCCTAAGGAGAGACTAGACAATCTACAACGTTTCGGGAATTTGGTCTTCTTCTACCTTTCAGCTCCCTGTGGAGCATAAAAAAAAAGTAAAGTACCCTCGTCACGCCAAGTGACGTATAGGGAATATGGTGTTAGTGACCATAAATTTTACAGACCTTCGGCACATGATTTTTGGGGTAATGTGGTCGGTATTACGCCCGCGCCGCTTTACTTTCCCAGAATAATTTCCGGTATCCATTAAAGGTTGGGTGAACCTAGAAGCCGTCGTTGGGATCGAACCCTACCTTTTGTCCTTTGTAGTCCAGTTTACTAACCACTGAGCTATCGCAGCTCCTGTGGAGCATTGGTCTTCAACAAACACTTTAGAATTCGTTCTGTTTCTTGCCATTCTTTTAAGATCATTCCATGTCTTCCCCATCATCTTCATCTCTGCTTTTATCTGTCTTCTCCAAGAATTCCTTGGTCTTCCCCTTTGTCTTTTCCCCTGGGGATTCCAAAAAGGTCTTGTTGTGTAATACTCTCAGTTTGCTTTCGTAGTGTGTGTCCTATCCAGCACTATCGTCTTCGCTGTAGCTCTTTATCCACTGATGTTTGACTGGTACATTTCCATAATTCCATGTTAGTGATTTTGTCCTGTCATTTCCATGCTTTTATTCTGCGTAAGCATCCATTAATGAAAGTCTGTATCGTCATGATTGTCAATTTTGTTGTTCTCCATGTTTCACAGCCATATAATCATCATCATCAAGTACCGGGCCTACTGGCGTAGGTGATCATGTCTCTCCACAACTTTCGATCTCGTCAGCTATTTAGTCATATAATAGGACCGATTTAACATTGGAGTTCAACACTTTTTTTTTTAACATAATTTCTTTGGACTTCCATATGTTTCTCAGTTCAACAAAAGCTCCTCTTGCTTTTGATATCCTTATTTTGGTGTCATTTTCTGTTCCTCCCTCTTTATCTATATTACAGCCCAGATATATTTAAGATTGTAGGTCTAGTAGTGGTATTTCTACTAATTTTATTTGGTTATTACCAACTGCATTAATTCTCATAATGTTGGTCTTATCTCTATTAATCTTCAGTCCTAGCTGTTGTGATCTCTCATTAAGTATGTTCATTTTATCCTGCATCTGTTGATGGCAAAATAAACATAACATTGTATTAAGCAGCCTACCTAAAGAGAGAATAGGCAAACTACGACATTCCGGGAATTGGGTACAAAGCAACAACTATAGCTACACAAACACAAACAAAAGGCAAAGACTTATCTATCTCAAAAGGGCCGTGTGGAGCGGTTGACCCGTGATAGATTTGAATGACCAGAAATGACTAATAAATAGTCATTTACATATTATAGTTCGTTGTATTGTGACTGAGCTGTCTGTCGAAAGACATTGCCATGTCAGGTCAGAGTACTCATAGGAAATGTTTTCATTGTTATACTCTATACTGTATATAAAAAAAAAAAAGTAAAGTACCCCCGTCACACCAAGTGTCGTATAGGGAAATATGGTGTTAGTGACCCTATATTTTACAGACCTTCAGCACATGATTTTTGGGGTAATGTGGTCGGTATTACGCCCGTGCTGCTTTACTTCCCAGAGAAAAATCAGGTACCTATTTAAGGCTGGGTGAACCCGGAAGCCGTCGGTTGGGATCGAACCCTACCCCTTGTCCTTTGTAGTCCAGTTTACTAACCACTGAGCTATCGCGGCTCACTCCATACTGTGTCTGCATCAAATATGAGTTCAACTATTATAGTGAACATTGTGAATGGGATATTCAATCAGCAAAGAAATAACCAAATATAGTTTAAACAAAATAAAACATTGACAAAAAATGTGTTCCTGGTTTTATTTTAAATTGATCTGGTTTCATAATTTGGTGAGTAACATTTTCAATTTTTTAACTCTCATTTCCTCTTTCTTAACTTTTTAAATACTTTTTTCCAATGACTTTGTGATATACAAATATTGTTTGCATGTCTTCTTCTTCTTCTACTACCTTTCAGGTCCCCGTGGAGCATAGGTCTTCAACAAACACTTTCCAAGTCGTCTGTTTCTTGCCATTCTTTTAAACAATATGGGTTAGCCAGTCCCATGCCCAACTCTCCTTTCTCGCCTCTTATGAACATGCCTGGTAGGGTACAACGCCATTATTCTTTACTCCCCTTGTGGGCCCCGGCAGCGCACGGTCAATTATTTGCATTTAGTGCCATATTACTTCTTAAATGTGATAAATATGTTGTGTTTTATTTAACCAAAAATGGAAACATAATTTTCAAATTGGTGACATTGGTTAGATCACAAGTCCGATAATTCAGGTCAAACATCCAAATAGCTAGAAATGTCCAGAGTTAGATGGCAAAGTGTTCGGTTAAACTGTGCCTAGCCAAATCAAAGTAAGACCTTAACTTACAACAAAAGACAAGACGCACATAAAAAAAAACATTACTGTAATTTTGGATGTTCCGGTGCGAAAATAAAAGATATTGTAGCCATGGTACAAACTAGTACACAGCGCAACGAACGACCATTATTCTTCGTGAACGATGAAAAAACTACAATTCCAACGCTGTGAACTAAGACCTCCTTTCGGGTTAATGGCGTGACCAATCTGTGCTAGTTGCATCCACATAAAAGCTCACAGATAATTGTAGTGTACTTCATGTTCTATTTGTTCACGAAACTTTGTTTCGAAAATTGTGGATTCCTGATAGATTTTTATTTTCCGTGCACTCAACGGCAATATCGGGTTTTATTTGTATGTTGTCCATTGTCCCCAGCAAATGGCTTTTCACGTTAAGAAAAAAATATATATGTTATATTATATGATATATGTATAAACAGCTAGAAGAAGCACTGTCCCTTCTCTTCTTCAAAATGCTTTGACTTGTTTCTACTCCTTTTTTTTGTGTGTGCCTTTTACCGTCGATGGAACTTAACTCTTTCCGTACGTTTCGACGCACCATGCGCCATGCCGATTTCGGTCATGTACGTTTAGCCGCACAGTGCGTCACTCTCAATTTGATTAGTGTAAACTGTCATCAAACCATATTATTTTTATATGTCTTGTACCATCTTGGTATTGGTGAAATACAATTCCTTGTTCAATTATCTAAAAATTCATAAATAATATGTTAAAAGTTAGATAAATATAAACATGTAGATTGATAATTAAGATCATGAACAATTTTGTCTCTGAAATCTTTACCGAAGGATTGGCAACACTTTTCCTGACTGAAATAATTACAGTGTTTTTGACAGTGATTTTTGATTCGCTAGAAACACGCCACTCACTGTAACATTGTCGTCTCAATTGTTCATCTATTGATAAGGTCTTCCTTTACCTTTTCTCTGTTGCTGCATCTCATTGTTCATGTTTGTTGTGTTGAATGTAGTTGGCCGGTAACTGCTTTGCATGTCCAAACCTTTTAATTTGTCTGTTTCAGATTGAAACCTAGAACTTGTGTGCTTCGGCTCTTTTTCCTAGTGTCTTAATCTCTTCATTTCGTCTGTCATCATCACCTGACGTACTTACAGGATCTATCAATCTGTTGAACATCCGAGCTAAATACGGCACATAGGACACACATTCTAGACTCTCCATGTCCATAGATCCTTGTTATCAAATGTTAGACCTTGCGAAGGAATCGCATTGTATCTCGTTACATGCTCCTGTTCTGTAGAACCCTCTCAATCTAGGCAAGGAAGCGATGCCTACTGTTGTTTCAGCGTTCTTTTAAGTGTTTCTCAAGGTACGTATATTTCTTTTAGGGAACAGGTAAATAATCATTTCTGTTACTCTAAAGGTGGACATTGGTCGGACATTTGATGAGTAGAGAGAATACAGGTCAACCATCTTAAACCTTCTTTGTTAAATTAAAAAAGAAAAAAGAAAAAAGAAATAAACCACGCTCCGTGACATTTAAGAAATACAGTGAAAAAAAAGTAAAGAGCTCCCGTCACGCCAAGTGGCGTATAGGGAATATGGTGTTTGTGACCATAAATTTTACAGACCTTCAGCTCATGATTTTTGGGGTAATGTGGTCGGTATTAATGCCCGTGCCGCTTTGCTTTCCCAGAAAAAATCCGGTACCCATTTAAGGCTGGGTGAACCCGGAAGCCGTCGAATGGGATCGAACCCTACATCCTGTTCTTTTGTAGCCCAGTTCACTAACCACTGAGCTATCGCGGCTCCAAGAAATACAGTACGAACATCAATATTATGTTTTACCACCGAAATATTTTTTTTAAAAAAGGTAATGTAGTCAGAATTACGTCAGAGCCGTTTTTCTTTTTTAGGAAATGCAATTCTGGTACTATTTAAAATAAACCTAGAAGTCGTGGATTGGAATCAACCAGTTTCATTCTCAGGAGACCAGTTTGTCAAGTACAGCCCCAGCTCTCTGTTGCTTGCTACGGTGGAACATACTTCTTCATTATACCCCTCATACCCAATGAAATTATATGCTGCAGGACTTCCTTTACTTTAACCAACTCTTGCTACAGCCCTTTTTAACTTTTCACACAAAATACCACAACTTGAGAGATCGGAACTGATGTGTATCGTTTTGGATTGATTCATTTGATAAATTTGGTACAAATGAAAGAAAAGATAAAGTTGATTGGAGTAAATTTAATTTTGTTCTTCCTCTCCTCAACAATTTTCGTTCAACTCCAACACCCAACTTGACAATATCTCTTCTACCCAATCAATCCGTTTAAGAAAAAAAAAAAGTAAAGTACCCCCGTCACGCCAAGTGACGTATAGGGTATATGGCGTTAGTGACATAAATTTTACAGACCTTCGGCACATGATTTTTGGGGTAATGAGGTCGGTATTACGCCCGTGCCGCTTTACTTTTCCAGAAAAAATCCAGTACCCATTAAGGCTGCGTGAACCTGGAAGCCGTCGGTTGGGATCAAACCTTACCTCTTGTCCTTTGTAGTCCAGTTCACTAACCACTGAGCTATCGCGGCTCCCCAATCAATCAGGTGAATGACGCTAAATGATTGTAAGTTGTTTACCGACATGGCTACTGCATATTTAATGCTCATTTAATATTCAGTCCCAGACTTCATGAAGTCACATTTTTCAGTATTGCTTTTACCGCCTGCTTTCGATCGCCACTTGTTTAGACAGATTTTTTAGTTTGTTTCCAATCCACTCCCTTTGACATATATTTAATAGGCCTCGAAACAGAGAGGTTGTGGGTTCGAATCTCGGCTTCACCAGTTGGGATTTTTATTTATGATTTCTCTCTGCTGCAACAACCCCTGGTCTCAGCAGCGAGGCCCGGCTTGAAACGTTAATTACTCATCGACGGAAAAAATATGAATATCTCCGAAGTCGGAGTTATCTGCCTGTGCGGCGAGGGACCCCTGTGCACGCGGCTGTCAGCGAAAAATGGATTAACACGCAAAATTCAGCTCCTAGTCTCTAGGGACTTCGTCAGAGTTGAAAGCTGGCGAACGCAAATAACAACAATAACATATGGTCTTGGTCAGCTCTGCCTCACTGATCCTGTCAACATCAAACAAATATGTGTCTCTGTCTAATTTTAGTTAGTAATTCTGACTTCACAGATCAATTAAATTATTTTCTTCACATGTTATTTTGTTACTTAATTAAGATAGATCAACCTCTTTGTACTTTATAATTCTTGACAATACGATCTCACAAAGCTCCCGGGAGATACGTCAGTAGGAAAGATCTTCTGGACAGAGCTACTGTGTGATATCATTAAGAGTGAGGATCATCCGCCTTAAGTTAGATATTTCATTACAAGATTGCCGTACTTGTCCGGGTAAATGAAACTACACCTTAATAAAAACTAGACTACTGTTACAAATTAAAATATTCAATTTCGACATACTGCTGGCAAATCGCACAGATGCTGGATGACTAGAAGCGTTAGGAATAAAGAAAGATAAGAAGAAATAAAGAAACTGAAAAAAAAATGAAAGAAAAATAAATTCCTATATTTCTTTTATCTTTTTGTTTGAAATGTCGAGAACCCGGGAGTCGCGATAGCTCAGTGATTAGTAAACTGGACTACAAAGAACAAGAGGGTAGGGTTCGATCCCAATAGACGGCTTCTGGGTTCATCCAGCCTTAAATGGGGACGGGATTTTTTTCTGGAAAAGTAAACCGGCACGGGCGTAATACCGACCACATTACCCCAAAAATCGTGTGCTGAGGGTCTGTCAATTTTATAGTCACTAACACCATATTCCCTATATGTCACTTGGCGTGACGGGTCACTAACACCATATTCCCTATATGTCACTTGGCGTGACGGGTCACTAACACCATATACCCTATACGCAACTTGGCAACTTGGGGTGCTTTACTTTCTTGTTTCTTACTGTGGAGAGCCCGGTGGTTTTTGATTAGTGGGGGTAAATGCACGAAGCTGTTATAAATCTGATGATAATAATGAAAGTTGAAAAAAGAAAGGAACAGGTGGTTTAGTAACAGATTTACGTGGGTGGGAACAAAACATAAACAGACCGACATTTCGGTTCAGTAGGCCTTCAGTTATAAAAATAAACACAACACAAAAAACATGTATAGTTCTTATTGACTTACTTATTCTTCTTTGTAGTCGAGCATAATACCGCCGTAGTAAAAAAAAATTAAAGTACCCCGCTCACGAAAAAGTGGCGTATAAGGAATATGGTGTTAGCGACCATAAATTTTACAGACCCTCTGCACATGATTTTTGGGGTATTGTGTTCGACATTACGCCCGTGCCGCTTTACTTTCCCAGAAAAAAAAAATGCGGCACCCATTAAATGCTGGGTGAACCGGAACCGACGGTTGGGATTGAACCCTGCTTCTTTTCCTTTGTAGTCCAGTACACTAACCACTTAGCTATCGCGGCAAGCATAATATCGCCATGTAGTTAGATTTTTGTGATTAGTGCGCTTGTCTTGCGACTTGAAGTTTCGGGGTTGGTCCAAGTGTCAGGTGAGGCACACATTTGTTTCCGACTTAAAATGCTTCCGTGGTAATCCCAGCCTCTTTAAAAGAATACCAGATATTTCTCTTGGAATGAAAAGCAGTGAGAAAGGTAACTGGCCACTACACTTCAAAACGTTTCCGACTTAAAATGCTTCCGAGGTAACCCCAGCCTCTTTAAAAGAATACCAGATATTTCTCTTGGAAGGAAAAGCAGTGAGAAAGGTAACTGGCCACTACACTTCAAGAAGTTTCCAACTTAAAATGCTTCCGAGGTAACCCCAGCCTCTTTAAAAGAATACCAGGTATTTCTCTTGGAAGGAAAAGCAGTGAGAAAGGTAACTGGCCACTACACTTCAAGAAGTTTCCAACTTAAAATGCTTCCGAGGTAACCCCAGCCTCTTTAAAAGAATACCAGGTATTTCTCTTGGAAGGAAAAGCAGTGAGAAAGGTAACTGGCCACTACACTTCAAGAAGTTTCCAACTTAAAATGCTTCCGAGGTAACCCCAGCCTCTTTAAAAGAATACCAGGTATTTCTCTTGGAAGGAAAAGCAGTGAGAAAGGTAACTGTCCAGTAAACTTCAAGAAGCTGAGGCTACGTACAACAAAGTTAATACCACTTCAGTGACCAGCGGCAATTACTATGTGACTACCCTTGTCTTTTTGAGTTGTCGTACCAAAGAGATCAGTTTTATCAATCGAATAATTCTCTGTGGATTATCGATTTATCCGTTGAAAAATACATCAATGCCTTCGATAGAAAATGTCACAGAGGAATACTCAGAATACCATGGGTGGATTCAAAAATAAGTATTCTAAATTCTGATACGATTATAACTAAATTGCCACTTCTAGATCGAAGCAAACAGCTGTGCCCGAATATTGCTTTATCACAATATAACGCCTGGGGGCCTCGGTAGCCTAGTTGGGAAAACCACCCGACTAGACTGCCGACGTTCGGACAACCCGTGTTCGATTCCCGCTGGAAGAAGTGTGAATTGTACTCGTGGTTGGAAAAAAAAATACCCCCACGGTCGACCCAGCCGTTGGCAGAAATGGGTACCAGGGTATTACCCTGGAAAGGTGAGGAATGTCGCTTCGCATCTGAGTTTCTATGCTTGAGGCTACACTATACAGAAATATCCGAACATTTCTGGATAGGTGGCCGAGCACATATGGGTGTATAATCGCGTGCTAAGACGCCGGTTCAAGTCTCATACTTTACCTTTACCATATTTCCTATTCGCCACTTGGCGTGAAGGGGGCTCTTTATTTTTCTATTGTACACTATTTAATCATAATACCGGCGATGGTTAAGATCGTTATGACCACGAGTAGCATGGCGATGGAGGTGAGGGCAGTGACCAGGGCATTCATCTGGTTAGAGTCACAAGACTACACCCACGCTTGTATATTGAGTAATTCGATGAGCATGATAAAAAAAAGTGGAGGCAGGATCTATACGTATGCAATGGGTAGAGTCATTGCAGAGGTCAAAATACGTATGGTCACCTTTGTCTATGTCCCAGGACATGCGGGAGTACGGGGAAATGAAAGAGCGGACAGGTTGGCTAGCTGCGCTATTGTTGAGGACGGTCAACCAATGGATCGGGCGGACATCATCAATGTCCTCCAGGAAGTTGGAAGGACACAGGACTTCGATAACCATGAGTCCACGTCACTCCTTCGGATGAAAGAGATGGGAGTTAAGATGGGCA
The DNA here is from genome assembly GCA_032433765.1 of Megaustenia siamemsis. Lineage (NCBI taxonomy): Eukaryota > Metazoa > Mollusca > Gastropoda > Stylommatophora > Ariophantidae > Megaustenia > Megaustenia siamemsis. The sequence continues at coordinate 24,008,340 of JAVIAB010000156.1, read as the reverse complement.
CAGCCAGAAATGAGAAACTTAGTGGGCGTGTAAGAAGACTAATCAACCAACACAGAACTGGAGTCGTCAGTCGCTGGACATTGCGAGACTTGATGAGGATGGGATCTGAGCACCTATGGACGTGTTCGGAGTGCAATGATGATGACCCGCAAATAACTGAACAACTCAATAACTCAATAAACGGCAATGGTTTCCAGTGGTTTATACTGGAGACAATGATACATAAATAAGTATATTATTACGCGTGAAACTACGAGGTTAGAGGCATATGTGAACACAAGCATTGCGTATATTCAAATAATAAAGATAATATATAATACTTGTGGTTCTGCGTATTCTTTTAGGATAAATAATATATGTGGCCGCAATGCTTCGTGGCGTGAGGACTGGCCGTCCCGTTCTGCCTTTATTCTTTAGCCCTAGAGGTCCCCCTCCCTCCTCAACCCAGCAAAACCCAGAAATTAGATAAATACCGTAATGATAGTTGTTAGTACAGGTTGCATGTACAACACTGTCGCCGAGTAGTGGACAGCATGCACTTTAGAAGGGAACGGTTTGGAAGTCAATAACTAAGTAGTTGGGACAAAACAAATGTCATGGCATGAGACGCATTTAAGTTCTTGAGTGGCAGGCAGTTGTAAAAAGATTTATTCCTCCACGCAAGCGGCACGCCTTGTGATGATAGTAACGTGACTCAGAATCTAGCAGCACTACTGATTTCCTATAGCTCAACCCTGGCAATGTCAGTGTTTGCGATCTGCAAGAACGGGCCTACAAACTTGCCACCGCCTCGTTGAGACACATCGAGTGGTTCCATCACCCGAGCGCAGGCTGATCGTTCAAGCCATTCCTAGAGAGATGTCTGAAATTGGAATATATCACGGGTAGAGAAAAACGAGGGACACCGGTTGGGATTTATGTGTTCGAATGTTCAGGTGTCACATTGTTTATATCAAACGGTGTCTTTTATTTCCATGGATTGCTAAGAAACAACTAGGAATTCGTGTTGTTTTCTTTGTATTTGGATTCTTCATACTTCAAGTATGTGATTTAGTAAGTATATATTTGATTACTTTTTGCTTTTCTCGTACAGAAAATTAGAAATGTGAAAAGAAATCATTTGTTGTGTTGTGTTCGTTTGAGCTCTGTGCTGTGTTTTTATTGAGCGTCACTAGATCGTTGAACAGTTCAGTTGTATATGTTGTAAATTGTTTTCTTTTACGTTCTTACTGATGTATCATCAACATAGTTATCCTGCGTGCTGCCGGAGCTACTGAGATTAGTGATCTGTGCACACCGTGAGCTGTGTTTTTTTTCATCTGGATCGTGTTTTGATATTCCGATTGCTTACGATGAATGACGATATCGTATGACGAAGGATAGTTCAGCTGCGTTCACTTTCAGTGCCGCTTGGCCTTATCTCTTTTGGCGTGTACTGTTGTTGCTATGATGAGGACTGCAGCTGCCTTTCTTTGTTTGGATCCTTCAATGAGATGAGTTTAAATTCGGATGATTCCACTGACACGGGCGGCTCAGCAATTATGGATTTTAATTCGTTTGCAGTGATACAGGGGCCTTCGACTAACCATAACCATAACCTCAACCATGATAGTTATCATCAATTACAGTACTTGCTAATGTATATGAATATGTCTCTCTACAAATCTATCTCTATAGTTGTTTATCATTTATATTTCTTGACTCTTATCAATATATAAACGGTCTCGGTAGCCTATTTGGGAAAACCACCCGACTGTTCTACCGACGGTCGAACATTGGTGTGAGTTGTAATCGTGGTTGAGACAAAAAACCCGCGGTCGACCCAGCCGCTGGCAGAAATGGATACCAGGTTAGTACTCTGAGAAGGTGAGGAATGCCGCCTCGCATCGTGAATTTCGATGAACACTTCTGAATAGGCGACCGAGCACATATGGGTTAAAAAAACTCGCGTGCTAAGACGCCTCGTCAAGCCTCGTACTTTACCTTTACCTTTACCTTTATCTCTAACAGTTTGGCGTATCTTTTTTCCCCCACATGTTTTTCCTGTTTTCACAATATCTCACAGTCGTTCCTTTCTCATAACGTGGCCAGAACATGATGATTGTTTTTCCTTCTGATGTGGTAATATTTTTTTCTTTCTTTTTTGGCTTCGTCTTCTCATAGACATTCTTAATTATTTTTGTAAACTGCCCTTGTATTCTCAACAATCTTCTGTAAAACGACATTGTTATGGTGTCAAACAATTTTCTTTTCTGTTGTCAGTTACACAGAATTCACTTCAATATGCCAAGACCAGTTACACTGAACTGAAATTCGTTTAACGTAACCTCATTAGCCAAGCTTAGTTGCGCAGTCTCCTTGACGTTACAAGAGGTAGGGTTCGATCCCAAAACGATGGCTTCCGGTTCACCCAGTCTTTAATGGGTACCGGATTTTTTTCCTGGAAAAGTAAAGCGGCACGGGCGTAATCCCGACCACATTAACCTAAAAATCATGTGCCGAAGGTCTGTAAAATTTATGGTCGTTAACACCATATTCCCTATAGCCACTTGGCGTAACGGGGCTCTTTACTTTACTTTTTTTTTACTCATTGACATTGTTTAGAAAACCCTAACCGATTAATGATGAGACATTCTAGAAGTCATATTTTGTTTAAAATTAAATGCATTTCTGTAGAAGTTAAATTGTTCAATTCAGTTCTTGTCCTTCAAAGTGTTGTGCGTGTGTGTGTGTGTGTTCAACATTATGAATTCTCTTTATCTTCTTTATATTATATAAATTATAGTATTCAGGAGAAGGCACATTTCTAGCGCTCGCTGACCTAGTTACTAAATTTTCTACTGTTGCCATTTTGTACACAGTTGACTCGTGTTCCCGTGGAGTCTCTATTAACTCTATACGTAGGTCTTTTGCTTTACTTACTTCTATTCTACAATTCTGATATATTTCTTCTATGGTTTTGGATCATTAGAGATTTTATTAGCACGGACAACAAATATTACTGATTCTTTTTGTATGTAGTTCTATATTGTTTCAATTAATTCTTTCTTCTAGTCACATGTTAGTATAGGTTCTATTCATTATTTCTTCTAGTCACAGGTTGGCATAGATTCCATTCATTATTTCTTCAAGTCAATGGTTGGTATAGGTTCTATTCATTATTTTTTCTAGTCACAGATTGGTATAGATTCCATTCATTATTTCTTCAAGTCAATGGTTGGTATAGGTTCCATTCATTATTTCTTCTAGTCAATGGTTGGTATAGGTTCTATTCATTATTTCTTCTAGTCACATGTTAGTATAGGTTCTATTCGTTATTTCTTCTTGTCACAGGTTAGTATAGGTTCCATTCGTTATTTCTTCTAGTCACAGGTTAGTATAGGTTCCATTCATTATTTCTTCTAGTCACAGGTTAGTATATGTTCTATTCATTATTTCTTCTAGTCAATGGTTAGTAAAGGTTCTATTCATTATTTCTTCTAGTCAATGGTTAGTATAGGTTCTATTCATTATTTCTTCTAGTCAATGGTTAGTATAGGTTCTATTCATTATTTCTTCTAGTCAATGGTTAGTATAGGTTCTATTCATTATTTCTTCTAGTCAATGGTTAGTATAGGTTCTATTCATTATTTCTTCTAGTCAATGGTTAGTATAGGTTCTATTCATTATTTCTTCTAGTCAATGGTTAGTATAGGTTCTATTCATTATTTCTTCTAGTCAATGGTTAGTATAGGTTCTATTCATTATTTCTTCTAATCAATGGTTAGTATAGGTTCTATTCATTATTTCTTCTAGTCACAGTTTAGTATAGGTTCTATTCATTATTTCTTCTAGTCACAGGTTGGTGTAGGTTCTATTCATTATTTCTTCTAGTCACAGTTTAGTATAGGTTCTATTCATTATTTCTTCTAGTCACAGATTAGTATAGGTTCTATTCATTATTTCTTCTAGTCACAGATTAGTATAGGTTCTATTCATTATTTCTTCTAATCATAGGTTAGTACTCTATGCATTATTTCTTCTAGTCACATGTTGGTATCACATGACTGTTTTAACTGTTTTATAACTTCGGAAATTCCGATCTTTATCTACGTTTGTCCTTCTAGAAAGTCACTTTTGTTTCAAATTCTTTCAACTCACTGTATGATGTGACAAAAAATCATGGACTTGTTTTTTTTTAATGGCATTTGTTGTGATTACAATTGGAGGACACAATCCGTATGTATTTGCAAACACTCGCTCGTGTGGTCACTGTTGCCCAAGGCGCGGTCAAGGGTTTCGAATCGAGCCATTATCACCTGCCAGGTACGTAAGTCGTAAGTGGCGGGTAAGGAATTTGAGGTCAAGGTCTTAGCCGTACTGCGGAGTTCATGAATCTGAGCTTCAATACTTTCACTAGAAAGTGGCGGTCGTGCTTCAGACTGGGGAACTAGCTGATGATGGAATATGACCACTATCTGTTATGCAAAGAAGATTTTGTGTAGAATAAACCAACCTCTTCGCTAAAACTAGGCAGCCGCGATAGTTCAGTGGTTAGTGAACTGGACTACAAAGGACAAGATGTAGGGTTCGATCCCAACCGACGGCTTCCGGGTTAACCCAGCCTTAAATGGGTACCGGTTTTTTTTTCTGGGAAAGTAAAGCGGCACGGGCGTAATACCACATTACCCCAAAAATCATGTGCTGAAGGTATGTAAAAATTATGATCACTAACACCATATTCTTTATACGCCACTTGACGTGACGCGGGCACTTTATTATTTTTTGTTTCGCTAAAACAAATCTTTTTTTACTAAATATTTCCATATTATTAACTACACGGGGTCCATCATCAACGACAGACTATCTTTAAATACAGAAATTGACACTCGCATAGACAGACTATCTTTAAATACAGAAATCGACACTCGCATAGACATACTATCTTTAAATACAGAAATTGACACTCGCATAGACAGACTATCTTTAAATACAGAAATTGACACTCGCATAGACAGACTATCTTTAAATACAGAAATTGACACTCGCATAGACAGACTATCTTTAAATACAGAAATTGACACTCGCATAGACAGACTATCTTTAAATACAGAAATTGACACTCGCATAGACAGACTATCTTTAAATACAGAAATTGACACTCGCATAGACAGACTATCTTTAAATACAGAAATTGACACTCGCATAGACAGACTATCTTTAAATACAGAAATTGACACTCGCATAGACAGACTATCTTTAAATACAGAAATTGACACTCGCATAGACAGACTATCTTTAAATACAGAAATTGACACGCGCATAGACAGACTATCTTTAAATACAGAAATTGACACTCGCATAGACAGACTATCTTTAAATACAGAAATTGACACTCGCATAGACAGACTATCTTTAAATACAGAAATTGACACTCGCATAGACAGACTATCTTTAAATACAGAAATTGACACTCGCATAGACAGACTATCTTTAAATACAGAAATTGACACTCGCATTGGTAAAGCTGCTACCACCTTCGCCCGTCTTTCTAGGCGTGTTTGGCAAAACAGCAAACTGACAATTAAAACAAAGGCCGCAGTTTACAATAAATGTTTACAATGCATCATTAGTATCCTCTTGTGTGGCAGCGAATCTTGGACAACTTATGCAAAGCAGGAGGGATGGCTAAATTCATTCCATATGCGATGTCTGAGCCGTATTTTTGGTACCACTGGGAAGAATAAAGTAGCAAACGTGGAGGTCATGAATCGCACAGGCCTTCCGAACACTTACACGCTGCTCAAATAACGTAGGTTACGTTGGCTTGGCCACGTGCACCGTAAGAAAAATGGCCGCATACAAAAAGATATACTCTATGGGCAACTAGCAGAGGGCAGGAGAACTAGGGGGCGCCCAAAACTTCAATTTGTCGATGTAAATGCGATATGAAGACTCTAAACATACTCTAAAGCTCCAACTCAAACAAGAAGCAGACATATTTATAGAAAAAGAGAATACACTGTGAATGAAAAGAAAAAATAACAATTCTAGAGGCACGGAAAAAAACCATAGTCAACTATGACTGACTGAGTCTACTACTATTACTACTATATTATATCATGTTATCCCTTCAAACTGCCTACTGTATGTAAACACCAAAAAGTCATTGATCTATTAACACGACCGTCTATGTGTTCAGTCACTGACTTTTAAAAACAAATTAATTTTAATGCGCCATACGCAAGGAGCAACAGTGCTCAGAACCAAAATAATGGAGAAACAATCGCGGTCATACAGACATAACGTGAAAGATTAACGACCACCGAAATGAAATGTGTCAGAAGAATGACAGGAAACAGCTTAAGGGACAGAGTAAGAAACACTGACCTGAGGAAGAAACTCGAAATTGAACCAGCCATCGAATACATAAAGAAACAACAGATAAATTGGTTCGGCCACATAACAAAACAAAAAAGAACTAACAATGAATCAAAGAGCCATAAACAAACACTACGAAAACGCCAGATTATGAGGAAGACCGAGAAAGAGATGGATAAAGGGAATACTAGAGTCACTAGGAGGGATAACACCAGAAGAGGCCAACAGAAGAGCAAAAAATCGCAGATTGTATCTCCCCTCGACGCCAACGGCAATAGAGGAAATATAGAAGTAGAAAGAAGTAGAAAGAAGAAGATAAACAAGGAACGAATTTTCATGTGAAAATAATAATGTGCGTAGTGCCTACCACATTGGCATAATGTCGATGTTCTCAAAATGGTGACAATTACACCATATAAGTGCATCAGTCACGTGGTGAGAATGCACGACGGGGAAAGGGGGTGGGGGGGCCGCTCCAACGTCAGGCCTTAACGTGAACTCTGGGTGACAAAAGAAACGCGGGAAGACAAAAATATACTCGAAAAGAAAACGAATAGAATATTAGATATATAATACAATTAGATATAGATGTAGAATATAGATATAACGAATAGAAATAAGATAAACGAATAACCAAGAGTGTTTTACAATGACCTACTTTAGATAGACCAGAGCGCACTAGAGGGAACACCCAGAAAACACAATTAACGTGATGTTTACAGCTTAGCGAGCAGGGTCGATTGTGAATGGAATTACTTCAACCGTCTATAGTTCAGAAATGAAGAACCGAGAAAAAAGCTAAGAATAACTCCCGCCATAGAATATATAAAGAAGCAACAGATAAACTGGTTTGGCCACATGAGAAGCCAAAGTGATCAAAACACAACACAAAGTCGCTTCAATAAACGTTGCGAGAACAACAGACCCAAGGGTCGACCACGAAAAATATGGATTGGCGGGATATTAGAAACATTAGGAAACATAACAGCAGCAGATGAGGAATAGAATAGCAAAAGACCGCATATTATATCTCCCCTGGACGCTGAATGGCAAATGAGGAAGGATAGAAGAAGAAGTCATATTGCTCACATAACTGAAAACGTCAAGCGATTAAGGGCACTTTGGGGTCCCCTCAGCTGCCCCCTGGTCTATCTAAAGTAACCTCTGCTACAACCACATCCAGCTGTAGAAGACCCTAGCTGGCTGTGGCTTAACTATGGGCAGACGAACACAACAAGACCTACAAATTCTACCAGAGAGTCGTCAGTCATGAAGGGCTATGATTTCTGACCTATGTGCGGTTTTCGGCCGGAGATACTGTCATACTTCGTAAACGGGCCATGCCGTTGTTCCTTTTGTTTCCGTGAGTAACGAATAGATATTAATCAATAAGTTTTATTACTTCATGTTTTTATTATTGTTTCTGTTGCAAGGTAAATGTAAGGCACGAGACTTGAAACGACGCCTTAGCACGTGAGTTTTCACCCATATGTGCTCACCCGCCTATCCAGAAGTATTCGGAGACTTCTGGTCATTTTCGCTTCAAGAACCTTTGTCTATGTCCCTGGACATGCGGGAGTACGGGAAAATGAAAGAGTGGACAGGTTGGCTAGCTGCGCTGTCGTTGATGAAGTGCAACCAATGGATCGGGCGGACATCATCAATGCTCTCCGAGATGTGGGAAGAGCACAGGACTTTGACAAACACAGATCAACGTCACTTCTTCGGATGATGGAAATGGGAGTTAAGATGGGCACGGCCAGAAATGAGAAACTTGGTGGCCGTGTAAGAAGACTTATCAACCAACATAGAACTGGAGTCGTCAGTCGCTGGACACTGTGTGAATTGCTGAGGAGGGGATCTGAGCACCTATGGACATGTTCGGAGTGCAATGATGATGACCCGCAAATAACTCAATAACTCGCTTCAAGCATCGAAACTCACGATGAGAGGCGGCATTCTTAATCTCTCCCAGTGTTACACTGGTACCCATTTCTGCTAGCGGCTGAGTCGACTGCGGGGGAATTTTCCAACCACGAGTTCAACTCACAATTATTGCTAAGTATATTACATAAGATATGTATCTTTGGACGTATTTCTAGAATTAATTTATGGCAAAAGGTCATCTGCATTGCCCTTCAAATATGGACTAAGTGTGATATTTGTTTCAATAAACGGACAAATGATTTCCAAGCTGGTTCATCTTTTTCCCGCCTTTCGGAAATCTCTTTATATCGCTCGTTTGTTTTTCTTCACTTGAAATTGTTTCCATGTTGATCATTAAAATGTGTGTCTTGTAAGTGTAGGGTCAAATCAAAGAAATGCATAAAAATGCGAAACTGCGGTAAAGCTAATAAGGAGAAATGAAAAAAAAAATATAAAGAAAAAATGGTATCTTTAAAGCTTTGCAAAATAAGTGAACGACACAAATTATAACAACGTTTCGGCTCTATAGGCCTTCAGCAGTAACAAACATGCGACACAGACACAGACACAGATATGTTTTTAAAATTTAAAAAAGGTAATAAATAATTTAAAAACTAATAAATAATGCAAAAGTAATAATTTCGAACTAGCATGTGTAATATTTAACAAAATGTCTCCCAGCATACAACACTGTGGCCAGAAGGAAAATGAACATTGGTGCGCACGGGGTAAGTGTGCGTGCACTAAAGTGAAAATGTATGGACACAGCACCCACAACCAGAACTTTCCACACACAGTTCCGTGTGTCTCAGAGATGAGATCGTTTAGTGTCTTGTAGGAGCAAGTATTTAAGTAAAAGAAAAAAATGTGATCTTTGCTGCAATGCCTGGAATTCTGATCATTTGTTTGTTTATTTTGTGTTGCTGGATTGTCAGAACTGATCATCCAGAACGTGGCAAGTCACTCACTGCACTCCCCAGGATACAAACATTAAATGAAGCGACGAATAATTGATTTGGAAGATGCATTTCTGACACTGACATATGTTGACGTGAGAATAATTTACTTCTACATTTTGAAATAAAGTTAACCAACTTCGTTCGTTATGCAATTATATATATATTTGCTATATCTCTAAAATTTCCAAAACTGTTAGTTACATCTTCTCATTCATCTCATAACTCTGCGGGTCGTTGGGGCACTACTCACAGACATAGTCAACATTCCCAATTTTTTTTTTACATTTAGTCATTATGTGAGACTCTGCAAAGTTGAAGTCTATCAATTGTTTGATGTGATCATCCCATCTCTTTCTCGGCCTGTCTCTTCTTCTTGATCTTTTCACAGTTTCTTACAGAATGGTTTTTGCTAGACCAGACAATCGACATACGTGACCAAACCCTTTCATTTGGCGCTTGTTCACAAGAGTCAACAGATCACCATATAGTGTGATTTTTTTCTCCAAAAAATGAGGAAGATACTGTGCAATCCATTGTTGACAATAGAAACAAGAAAAAGAGTTCTTAAATGTTATGTACAGCCAGTCTTAACATATGGATGTAAATCATGGATAATATAACAACAGACAAGAAAAAATCACTGGAGTCTGTAGAAATGTGGTTTTACAGAAGAATGG
>JAVIAB010000156.1:23965918-23995918 GCA_032433765.1 Megaustenia siamemsis | reverse complement strand
GGAGGGGAAAATACAAGGTAAAAGAGGCAGAGGCAGATCATGACTAACATGGACGAGTAACATCAAAAGATGGACAAGTCAACCTATGACAACCCGCACCATCAAAGGAAGAGATTGAGCAGAATTGCGCTCCATGGTCGCCAGCCTTCGTTGCGGACACATAAATCTAACTACATGGGGATACTATGCTCGATACTGAAGAAATAAAAAAAAAATAGGTCACTTCCTGCTATTCAAAGCTTGGTCAGTAACTGACTGAACTAGAGGTTCTTTCCTTGGCCGAAACGTCGTTCGAATTTGGTTTTGTTGTCACCGACGTAAAGCTGTTACCATACCGCATTTTCTATTTGTTTTTAAATTGTCATTATTATCATCATCAGCTTAACAGAAGCTTGGCTTCTCTATGTATCTTGATGCTTTTATACCTGTACTAGTTTTAGAATAACTATTGCATGGAATTTGTCACCCTGCCAAGAATATATAGAACAACAACAATTTAAATGGTTTGGCGACCTGGTCAAAATGAATCCATACCAATCACCGTCAAGGGCGTTCTTCCCGAGAATGCATGGAAAAAGACCAAGAGGAAGACCCAGAAGAAGATGGAAAGATACAGTGACAGAGACATGTAACAACAAAGGAAAATCACTAATTCAGACAGTCCGAGCAGCGCAAGAACGACAAATGATATAAGCACGACACCTTTTCGGTACCAGTGAGAAAGAGAAAAGAGGAAGAGAAGAAGATTCCGTGGAATTTGTGAAGAAAAAAAACATTAGGCTCTGCACGATAGCATTAAGAGGAAGCTTTCCGTTTCCCAATTGTTCAAAATCATCTCTTAATACAGATGGCTCTGCTACAAATGCCAGCAGAAATAGAGGGGGAGGTGTGTTCTTGACGCTGAATATTCAGGACGAGATCACCAAGTCAACAGCTACTGGGAAATTCTCTAACAACTTTAAAGCAGAAACTGAGGCCATCAGGGATGCTGCAACACTGGCTACTGAACACAGAAATAACATGCACAATAAATTGGTGATTCTGACTGATGCTCTTTCAGTACTATCAGCTCTAAAAATCCCCAAGAACAATGGACTAGATGACTTGAGAACAACCCTGGACCAACTATGCAATAACTTCCAGAGAGTAGTCATTCAGTGGATACCATCACACTGTAATATACACGGGAACGAACGCGCAGACAAATTAGCTAAAAAGGGAGGGAGATTACCACAAGAGAACCATCCGCTCAGTTATGATGAAGCCAAATCCATCCTCAAGGGTCAGTTCCATGGAAAATGGAAACGAGAACACCCAAAGCATAACGAGAGTGACGGATACCACCAACTATAAAGGAGGGATCAAGTCACCATACTTCGCCTACGCACTGGCCACAATAGAATGAGAAATCATATGTTAACCAAATTCAAAATAGGTACAACCAGCCTATGCCACTGTACCCTGGACAACATGACAACAAAACATGTTCTACAGGATTGCCCCCAGTACACAGACCTGAGAAGAGCAATGTGGTCCACACCCACCTCCCTGGAAAAGAAACTACATGGGGCAATCGAATCGCTTAAACAGACAGCTGACTTCATGAGAGAGTCTGGAATTCCACTCTGATTGAGTCTTGATCGCAGAGAGAGAGAGAGAGAGAGAGAGAGAGAGAGAGAGAGAGAGAGAGAGAGAGGATAATACTAACTCTTACCCGCTCATGGACGTGCATTGATAAATTCACCAGCGAAAGTGAAGAAGGTTTATATTTACAAGTCCGCGTGTCTTTAACAATAGAGACCGTCGCTGGTGTTAAGGATTTTGTGCCATCTATAGTAATCTTGTGTAACCTCAGACCAGAGATGAGATCATTTAGTGAACCCCCATCAAGGCCAGCTCCTTGTCGTGGGGATGGGGCTTAACAGTCACCAGGGACTGAAAACCAAGACTGGCCAGGCCTTCCTACACCCGTGCAAGACCACAGTCTGCTCTAGCAATTTTAAGTGCTGAAGTCGGAGGCAACCAGCCAAAAGGCGCACTACAAAAATCAGGATGCCACGCACTCACGCCAATGGGAAGCATGCCTATAACTGCAAATCGATATGGCACTCGCCCTGTGATGGACACTCAGGCAGGTGCAGCGCCGGGCCCTCAGCCTCGAAAGGGCCCAACCTATATTACTGGATGTCCTTCTCAATCGCTCTGTGGAGTCAGGGGGCGAGAGAATAGAGTTACTGGCCAACCCAAAATAAGACCACTCAAAATAATGCACTGGAATGCTGAAGGCATCAACAGCAAAAGAGATGGGTACAGTAAAAAGATAGAATTAGAAAATATCCTGCATGAAGAACAAGTAAGCATATGCTGTTTGCAGGAAACCCATCTAAACAACGACATAGCCTTGAAGATTAGGGGATACCAGTGCTACCGATCTGACAGGAAAAACAGACAAAAGGGCGGAATACTGACTCTTGTAAGGAACAACATTAATGCATGTCAGATTGAAGTGTATATGGATGGGGCGGAATATCAAATACTGCACCTCAGGACAGGAAATACAGACTTCCATCTACTAAACTACTACTGTCCGAGTGACCGCCCACTAGCACTAGACACAATTACATTAAAAGAAAGAATAATTGTATGTGGAGACTTTAACAGCCATTCACAGAGCTGGGGCTATGAAGATATGGACAAGAGAGGTGAAGAACTTGAAAATTGGCAGGATGACAATGGGCTTATACTATTAAACCAGGCAACAGATCCACCAACATTCTATTCCAGATCATGGCATACCACATCTACACCAGACCTTGCTTTCCATTCACCAGACCTGGATTGGAATATCACACGTATTGTTGGGAAACAACTTGGAGGCAGCGACCACCGACCTGTCTTTTTAGTGGTGCAAAATGAGGCCGTCAGGGAGAGCAGCACTCTCTCCAGATGGAATTACAAAAAGGCAGACTGGAAAATGTATCAACATTACACCAGTGTACTGACTAAAGATCTAAATACAGACAGAGACATCAACAAAATAGTTGATGAATTCAGTAGACTAATAATACAAGCTGCCAGTGAAACAATACCCAGAGGGGCACGGAAACACTACAAACCATACTGGAATAGTGAACTAGAGCAACTGCACAATGACATGGAAACATCTCGAAAACAAGCAGAAAATAACCCCTGCCAGGAACACCACAATAACTATCAGCATGCTAAAGCCAAATTTCAATGGGCTAAACTACAAGCCAGACGGAGAAGTTGGAAAGAGAAAACAGAGTACATGAATCTAGAACGAGACACAAGAAAAGTGTGGAAGCTTGTAAAACAGCTGAATGATGAGGGTACAGAAGGGAACACAAAAATTACACTGAAGAAGGATGGAAACATTCTAACAGGTAAACATGCAGCAAATCACTTTGCAGACTCCTTTGCAAATGACAACAATATTGAAATTAGCCTAGAGAAACGTCAAGAGACCCGTCTAAAACAACAAAATGCAAGACAAGAAGAGACTGCACATGAAGTCATGGAAATACCCATTACACAAAGAGAGCTAGAGCTGGCAATATCCAAATTAAAAATGAAAAAGTCACCAGGTAGTGATGGAGTGTCTAATGAAATGATTAAGAACTTGGGAACTGCAGCTAAAGCAAAACTACTGCAGATCTACAACATTTGCTGGATCACAGGTAAAGTGCCACAGGCATGGAGAGAAGCAATTATGATACCATTACTAAAGCCAGGAAAAGATGGTTCAATGACATCCAGCTATAGACCAATCAGCCTTACAAGCTGTTTGTGTAAAACAATGGAACGTATAATCAATCTCAGACTGCAGTGGTACCTGGAAAGTGAAAATCTCCTTGTCCCACAACAAGCAGGCTTTAGACAGTGTTACTCTACCGAAGATCAGGCAACCTATCTTTCCCAGGAAATTGAGGATGCGTTTCAAGAAAAGAAACTGGTACTAGCAGCATGGATAGACCTAAAGAAAGCATTTGATAAGGTATGGAAGGAAGGGCTTTTGAAGAAACTGAGAAATTATGGAGTAAATGGCAGGATGTACAAATGGGTCAAAGCATACCTGCATAACAGGAGAGCCAGAGTGCAACTGGATGGTCTTAAGAGTAAGAAGGTCTTACTGCGCCAGGGCGTTCCACAGGGAGGGGTACTATCTCCAACACTTTTTCTGATCTACATCAATGACCTAGTTACTGAACTACCACATGGTATCAAAGTGGCAATGTATGCAGATGACTTGGTAATGTGGTGCACAGAGGAGTATGCAACAGTGGCCTCCAAATTGTTACAAAGAGCTATGAATGCACTGAATTCATGGACAAATAGATGGTGTATCAGCATCAATACAGACAAATGCAGTACTACACTTTTCACTCTTTCCCCAAAACAAAAAGCAGGAGCCATCTATATAAACAATGAGCCTGTGAAAGAAGACATACAGGCTACGTATCTCGGAGTTACATTTGATAACAAACTATCTTGGAAACAGCAGATAAATAAGGCAACCCAAAAAGCAAGGAGAAAATTGGCTATTCTAAGAAAGCTGTGTGGAACTACGTGGGGTGCGAGTGGGAAAATACTCAGTAAAGTTTACCAACAGAGTATACGCCCACATTTAGAATATGGATCATCTGCATGGTGTTCAGCATCAAACACCACACTTCAAGAACTGGATAAAGTACAAAACCAGGCACTTAGGGTCATCACAGGAGCAATGAAATCAACACCAATATTAGAGATGGAGAAATTGTGGAGGATACCAGCACTGAGAGAACGGAGGGACACAAAGGTGCTGATACAGGCAGAAAAATTTGCTTGCATGCCGAGACATCCAATGAAGGACCGATTCCAAAATCTTGCATTGGGACGACTTAAGAGAAGCAGTTTTATCCACCAAGCCAAGCGTATTAGTAGACAAACACCAGACATGCCAAGAGCTGTTAACCCCCTACTGCCCATACCAGAACAGACTCCCTGGACAGAGGAATCTGGATTATCAGTTCAAATACGGACAGAAGTGAAAGGAATAGTTGATAAAGAGGAACAGAATAGTCTATAGCGA
This sequence comes from Megaustenia siamemsis, assembly GCA_032433765.1. Classification (NCBI taxonomy): domain Eukaryota; kingdom Metazoa; phylum Mollusca; class Gastropoda; order Stylommatophora; family Ariophantidae; genus Megaustenia; species Megaustenia siamemsis. Next base: position 23,990,826 of record JAVIAB010000156.1, on the reverse strand, counting down.
AAAACAATAACTCTCAGTTTCCTGGATGAAGAATACCCACAAGACCTATGGATTCGTGTGTATACAGATGGATCAGCACAGAATGCAGTAAAAAATGGGGGAGCAGGTGCATATATAGAATACCCAAATAACACTAGGGATATGAATAAAATAGCAACAGGGAAATATTGTCACAATTATGATGCAGAAATACAAGCAATAAAGTTAGCAATAGAAAAACTGCTGAACATTAATCTTAGCCCGCAGCCTGTAGTGTTTTTGACAGATGCAAGATCAGTACTCCAGGCACTACAATCCAGAAAATTACCACATCTGCAGACCTTATTGACTGAACTCTGCAAGCACCACAGGGTTGCCCTGCAGTGGATCCCATCTCACTGTGGAATACCAGGAAATGAGAAAGCAGATCAGTTGGCAAAGGAAGGTTCAACAGGCACACAACTAGATACACCTGTTACATACCATCATAAGAAACAGATAATCAAATCAATCAGAGGACCACAAGCCCCAAATCAGGATGCCTTTTATAATATGAATAGATATGAACAAGTTATCATTATACGTCTCAGAACAGGACACAATCGACTCCATAGTCACATGTATACAAAATTCAAGATCGGCACCTCAACTACTTGTACATGTGGACAGGCGCCCCAGACTGCTGAACACATACTTCAAGACTGCACTGAATATAGTAGACTGAGGAAAATCCATTGGCCCATAGATACAACACTACAGACAAAACTATATGGGCCACTGCAAGAATTACAAAAGACAGTAACATTTATACAGGAAACGACATTGCAGATATAGACAATGCTTCAGGCGAACGAAAGATAGATAGATAGATTTAGTGAACATTCTCCAAGTACAGTGATGATTATAATGGTCTTATATACAAGATCGATAACGTAACATATCGATAACAAGCCTACTGTAATTGGTTCCAGTCACGTACGAGCTTTTCTAAATTGATTCTCTTAATTCTAGTTTTTTTTTTATTTTCTATATAAATTTCTTTGGTTTTCTCGTTTGTTTTAACTAGTGCCACGTTTTCCACAATCTGTGTCTATTTATCAGTTTGTTTTTATGTGTAGCCGATTTTCTAAATAAATTTATATAGCTAATTTGCTTGCTTTTACTTATGTCTCATTCTTCTATATTTATTTCTAAAATGTGTTTATTTTTACAAACATCTTACGGGAGGGCAGCTGACTCGTCAGAATCGGCCGTCCAAGCAATTTTATCCGTGCAATTCAAACGTGTCCTTATAGTCACAGCTTAACAACTCACCCGTTATTCAACACGTGACCGGGCAGTCACAACCTAACAACTCACCCGTTATTCAACATGTGACCAAGCAGTCACAACCTAACAACTCACCCGTTATTCAACATGGGACCAAGCAGTCACAACCTAACAACTCACCCGTTATTCAACATGTGACCAAGCAGTCACAACCTAACAACTCACCCGTTATTCAACATGGGACCAAGCAGTCACAACCTAACAACTCACCCGTTATTCAACATGGGACCAGCAGTCACAGCCTAACAACTCACCCGTTATTCAACACGTGACCGGGCAGTCACAACCTAACAACTCACCCGTTATTCAACATGTGACCAAGCAGTCACAGCCTAACAACTCACCCGTTATTCAACATGTGACCAAGCAGTCACAGCCTAACAACTCACCCGTTATTCAACATGGGACCAAGCAGTCACAGCCTAACAACTCACCCGTTATCCAACACTTGACCGGGCAGTCACAGCTTAAAAACTTGTCGGTCATTCAACAGGAACCCCGGGTAATCATACCTTAATAACTCCCCATTTATTCAAACCTGACCGCGTGGTCACACCCACACACCTCCACAGTTATACAACAAGTGGGCGTATAATCACACCCACACACCTCCACAGTTATACAACAAGTGGGCGTGTAATCACACCCACACACCTCCACAGTTATACAACAAGTGGGCGTGTAGTCACACCTCCACAGTTATACAACAAGTGGGCGTGTAGTCACACCTCCACAGTTATACAAGTGGGCGTGTAGTCACACCTCCACAGTTATACAACAAGTGGGCGTGTAGTCACACCTCCACAGTTATACAAGTGGGCGTGTAGTCACACCTCCACAGTTATACAAGTGGGCGTGTAGTCATACCTCCACAGTTATACAACAAGTGGGCGTATAATCACACCCACACACCTCCACAGTTATACAACAAGTGGGCGTGTAGTCACACCTCCACAGTTATGCAACAAGCGGGCGTGCAGTCACACCCACACACCTCCACAGTTATACAACAAGTGAGCGTATAGTCACACCCACCCACCTCCACAGTTATACAACAAGTGGGCGTGTAGTCACACCCACACACCTCCACAGTTATACAACAAGTGGGCGTGTAGTCACACCCACACGCCTCCACAGTTATACAAGTGGGCGTGTAGTCACACCCACACACCTCCACAGTTATACAGCAAGTGGGCGTGTAGTCAAAGCTACACACCTCCCCAGTTATTGAAAGCATGACCGTGTAGCACCAGCTACACACCTCCCCAGCTGTTAAACACGTGGCTGTGTAGTCACAGCTACACACCTCCCCAGTTATCGAAAACATGACCGTGTAGTCACAGCTACACACTTCCCCAGTTATCGAAAACATGACCGTGTAGTCAAAGCTACACACCTCCCAAGTTATCGAAAACATGGCCGTGTAGCCACAGCTACACACCTCCCCAGCTGTTAAACACGTGGCTGTGTAGTCACAGCTACACACCTCCCAAGTTATCGAAAACATGGCCGTGTAGCCACAGCTACACACCTCCCAAGTTATCGAAAACATGGCCGTGTAGCCACAGCTACACACCTCCCCAGTTATCCAAAACATGACCGTGTAGTCACAGCTACACACCTCCCCAGTTATCGAAAACATGGCCGTGTAGCCACAACTACACACCTCCCAAGTTATCGAAAATATGACCGTGTAGCCACAGCTACACACCTCCCCAGCTATTAAACACATACCTTGTAGTCACAGCTACACACCTGCCCGGTTATTTAGTGTGCCAATTCAGTTACAGATACACACACACCTCCACAGTTATACAACAAGTGGGCGTGTAATCACACCCACACACCTCCACAGTTATACAACAAGTGGGCGTGCAGTCACACCTCCACAGTTATACAACAAGTGGGCGTGTAGTCACACCTCCACAGTTATACAAGTGGGCGTGTAGTCACACCTCCACAGTTATACAACAAGTGGGCGTGTAGTCACACCTCCACAGTTATACAACAAGTGGGCGTGTAGTCACACCTCCACAGTTATACAAGTGGGCGTGTAGTCACACCTCCACAGTTATACAACAAGTGGGCGTATAATCACACCCACACACCTCCACAGTTATACAACAAGTGGGCGTGTAGTCACACCTCCACAGTTATGCAACAAGCGGGCGTGCAGTCACACCCACACACCTCCACAGTTATACAACAAGTGGGCGTGTAGTCACACCTCCACAGTTATACAACAAGTGGGCGTATAGTCACACCCACACACCTCCACAGTTATACAACAAGTGAGCGTATAGTCACACCCACCCACCTTCACAGTTATACAACAAGTGGGCGTGTAGTCACACCCACACGCCTCCACAGTTATACAAGTGGGCGTGTAGTCACACCCACACACCTCCACAGTTATACAACAAGTGGGCGTGCAGTCACACCCACACACCTCCACAGTTATACAACAAGTGGGCGTGTAGTCAAAGCTACACACCTTCCCAGTTATTGAAAACATGACCGTGTAGCACCAGCTACACACTTCCATAGTTATCGAAAACATGACCGTGTAGCCACAGCTACACACCTCCCCAGCTGTTAAACACGTGGCTGTGTAGTCACAGCTACACACCTCCCCAGTTATCGAAAACATGACCGTGTAGTCACAGCTACACACCTCCCCAGTTATCGAAAACATGACCGTGTAGTCAAAGCTACACACCTCCCAAGTTATCGAAAACATGGCCGTGTAGCCACAGCTACACACCTCCCCAGCTGTTAAACACGTGGCTGTGTAGTCACAGCTACACACCTCCCAAGTTATCGAAAACATGGCCGTGTAGCCACAGCTACACACCTCCCAAGTTATCGAAAACATGGCCGTGTAGCCACAGCTACACACCTCCCCAGTTATCGAAAACATGACCGTGTAGTCACAGCTACACACCTCCCCAGTTATCGAAAACATGGCCGTGTAGCCACAACTACACACCTCCCAAGTTATCGAAAATATGACCGTGTAGCCACAGCTACACACCTCCCCAGCTATTAAACACATACCTTGTAGTCACAGCTACACACCTGCCCGGTTATTTAGTGTGCCAATTCAGTTACAGATACACACACACCTCCTTCAGTTATTTAACACGTGGGCGTGTAGTCACGTGTACATCCCTCCCTCAGTTATTTAACAAGTGTGCGTGTAGTCACATGTGCACACCTCCCTAAGTTATTTAACACGTGGGCGTGTAGTCACATGTACACACCTCCCTCAGTTATTCAACACGTGGGCGTGTAGTCATATGTACACACCGTCCTCAGTTATTTAACATGTTGCCGTTTAGTCACTTGTACAAACCTCCCTCAGTTATTTAACACGTGGGCGTGTAGTCACATGAACACACCTACCGTCATTATTTAACACGTGGGCGTGTAGCCACAACAACATACCTCACCAATTATTAAGTACATAACCGTATAGCTACAGCTACACAGCTCCCACGTTAATCAACATAAGTCCGTGAACAATAGTCATATTTTATTTAGAGGAGGGATGACACGGTGAACGCAGGTAAAAAAGAAAGTTAGTTTGTGATTTCACTTCTGAAATGTATTTCTAAAAGGTAATAACAATCAGGAAGAGCACTGGCCTCCTCAACTCTAAAGGCTGTTGGCAGGTACAGTGAAATATTATTTCAACCCTCTACGACAGGCATATGTCACAGGCATTTACTTTTTTGTTATTATTAATAATTAAAATAATACATTTTTAAAAGTAACATGACTGACATTTTTTTTTTTTTATAAATTAAGGCATTAATTCTCTAAAGCGTCGTTTCACGGCTGCTTGCTTTAACATAAAAGTGGCATTTTCGTTATAATCTTTTAAATGTTGCAGTATTTGTGCGTGTAAATATCCGAAGTATGGTACATTCCATTTATCCTTGAGACTGATATTGATAAGAAGAGGAACATTGTTCAGAGAGGCAAGAGCAGCAGGAATCGGATCCCTTAATGAGATAGAGCTGCTTGCACAGAACAGAGACAAATCGCGAGATTTGATAAAATATCTTTAGAAGGATTGAAAACTGCTGGAATAAAAATTTAGATAAGAGAAAAAGTATCTGTGTCTATGCTCTATGGGCCGGCTACGGCTCGAAAGGTCAATAGGCAGATAGATGTTGATATCTCATGCTAGTGGTTTAATGTTTTTGACACCACATGCAAAACGTCAAATTTGATTAGCTGAAGTCAATATCTATGTATGAATAATGTTGTTGTAGAATTTCCTGTGTGTGTGTAACCGGGGCCTCATTATGAGGGAAGTAAAGAATAGTGAGACTGTGATCTTCCAGGCATGTCGTAAGAGGCGACTAAGGAGGTTGATCGATGGCTTGACAAGCTGTCATTATAAAAAGTATTGTTATGGAAACAGGGCCATATATTTTGGAAGCAGTGATCTCTGCAATATGTGCCATTTTGGCACGCAAGGTTTCTGTTTTTAAGATTGTGGTTCTGCCCTATGTGCTGTCTTCGGCTCGAAAGGACAATATATAGATAGAATAATACTCGTAACTGAAAGATCAAAGATAGATAAATCTGAGTTTCGGTGTTGCTGTATTTATCCTTTTAACCATGGAATATTTTAAATTTCAAGATATAGCTCCTTCTAGCCATTTACTATTATACTTTTTCTTTCTGACACACCACTATTCCATCCTTCATCGTAGATCGTAACCCAGTGTTTACACCTAGTCTTCTATGATACGTCAATACGCTCTATTTATGCTCTTAATTCCCGAAGCACGCATGTCTTTGATTGCTCAAGCTCTCACGCCCTAGTATACATTTCCCTATATTAGCCGATACCTGCCTAATTTTTGACCGCCATTCACACCCCCTGTTATCATTTTCCCACTCCTATCAGACTTCTCGTCTAATCACGTGACTGATTTTTTTCATCTCACATCTCATCACACCCACATTTGACTTACAGTCCACACTCTGGGAGTTTCTAGGTCGAGTCTCAGTTAAGTCTTACATTATCTATTATTATTAAAATATTTTTTTAAAATGTAAAACTAATTTTAAAAAAAATTAATTATCACTTTTTATTCTCCTATAATGTAGTACATCTTCCATTTTGTTTTATCATTTCATTTCTTATCCCACTTTTTATTCTCCCATAATGTAGTACATCTTCCATTTTGTTTTATCATTTCATTTCTTATCCCACTTTTTATTCTCCCATAATGTAGTACATCTTCCATTTTGTTTTATCATTTCATTTCTTATCCCACTTTTTATTTCCCGCTCATCTACTAGTTCCGCTAATTCTAGATGTAGTAGAGTTTATCTTTATTTTCTTATCTATTTGTGCTCTTCTCGTTTTCTGAAGAAGGTCGGATACAGGCCGAAACGTCAGTACTTTGTTGTGTTCCTTTTTTTAATAGCAAAATTGACACCATACCTTGTAGGAGTGTACGTTACACTTGCTGCCAGCTTTACCGCAGCATTGCAATTATTTGTCTGTTCCCTCCTTCTAACCATCTTAAATGCATAACAACTGATGTATATATATGTCATATCTCTTGAGAGATATAAATGTGCAAAATGACTAACAACTAAAGTGTCAATGACAAACAGCTTTGCAAAGGTTTTTTTTTTTAAATGTCAGATCTCTGACCAAGTGATTTTCTAAATCAACTTTGCACAGATCAGCTCATTTTATAATGAGACACTTCGAAGCAGTCTTTCACTATTGTGACTTTTGCGAAATCAAAAGGGTGATATAACTTTGTCTTTAGTGCTGGGATCGGCAAGGTATAATGGTGGTAGGTCTGGATGAATGTGTATTTCAACAAAGAAAACAGCGAAAGCTAGTAGCCAGTTGTCACCACTTAGCTACGCTTTAAACAAAGAGACATTATACAGAATTTATTACTTTCTAGGAAGATACGGACTTTTGTGTTATTTCTTTATTCTGCACCGCGTTAACACAGATCTGTTCAACTTTTTGTAAAAACACAACCGTCTCATTAAACCAATAAGCTTGCCATTTAATATTTATAATATGTTATACAATTGGGAGCCGCGATAGCTCAGTGGTTAGTGAACTGGACTACAAAGGACAAAAGGTTCGATCCCAACCGACGGCTTCCGGTTCACCCAGACTTTAAAAGTAAACCGGCACCGGCGTAATACCGACCACATTACCCCAAAAATCATGTACTAAAGGTCTGTAAAATGTATTGTCACTAACATATTCCCTATACGCCACTTGGCGTGACGGGGGCTCTTTACTTTTTTACTTTACTGTACAATTTGCTTTTTCTTTCTTTCTTTCTTTCTTTCTTTCTTTCTTTCTTTCTTTCTTTCTTTCTTTCTTTCTTTCTTTCTTTCTTTCTTTCTTTCTACCCACTCCTTTCTATTTCTTATTCCGCTTTCCTTTTTATCTTCCACTTTCCATCTTTAATATGGTACATTACGGAAACTGGTGAATGCATGTTAAGTAATTGAAATAAGGAGTTCAATCGATGACAGTATCCGTCCGGTCTGCGGTGTTTTCATATTTTATGTTAATTTAGATCTGGCCCTTAATATTAATGAAAATCTTCCCACCCCTGCTTTTACATGTAACTTTTCAATTCTAAATTTGTTTGTGTCGCTTGTTTTTGTTGTTGTCTTTTTGTACTCTTTTCACATAAATCTGTTTGTATTACTTGTTAGTTTTACTTTATTCACTTCTCAAAAATCTGTGTTTCTTGTTTCTTTTTTATCTTTACTGTTACATCTCTCCATGTGGACATTAGAACAAGATGTGACTTGTGATATTGTTTATGTATGACAATACATCAATGATTCATATATTTGATATATCAGGATTCAGTTTCATTGGGTGTCGTCTCCACATCGAAGGTTGTCTACCATGGATTGCCATTTTAGTCTGTATCTTGCCTTGATAATGTACTGTTATATGTTCACCTGACTATCGTTTGATGTCATCAGTCCACTTTAGTCTTAGTTTGCTTCTGCATCGTCCACCTTGTACTTTCCACTCTAAAATGACCTTCAGTAGGGTATTATGTCTCTTCACATATCCCACAAATCTCAGTTGTATTATTCGAGTTGTGTTAAGTAGCTCTAACCCCATTTTCAGCTCATTCAAAACATCGTTGTTGATCTTCTTTTCCTTCACCCAATTCTACCTTTAAGATTAACACAATGGACGACAAGCAACAACAACGTGCATCAGCTCTCTTGCCGTGATTGAAAAGCTCACTTAGAACAGGAACAAGAAGATTGAAACAATGCGGGTCCTGTGCAAATCTCGACTCTTAATAACAAAGAATGATGGACATGGAGAATATAGATTATCTCCTCTAAGTGCAATCTTTTTGGGCACTCTACAATACAATACTCATCCCAACGTTGTGCTATTAATGCCAACCTGGACCCTAAATGCAAGAACAACAAGAAAATAACTTCTGCTGAGATGAAGTGTGTTAGACGAATAAAAGGAAACAGTCTGAGAGACATTATCAGAAAAAAGAACTGAGAAAACTGGCTAAGAATAACCCCCGCCATAGAATATATAGAGAAACAACAGACATAATGGTTTAGCCACGTGGCAAGGCAGACTGATCAAAATCCAAGAAAACTAGCCTTCAATAAACTTGTAAGAAACCCAGACCCAAGGGTCGACCACGAAAAAGATGGATTGATCGACTACCAAAAGCACTAGGAAATATAATAGCAGCAGAGGCGAACAGAAGCGCAAACGACAGCAAATTATATCTGCCCTCTACGCTGAAAGGCAGACGAGGAAGGAAAGAAGAAAATAAAGGAGAAGTAGTGCAGTGTTCGACTCGAAAAGACTACAGATAGAATTATGGCACTTTTTCGTCTTGTCAGATGGTCTAGTGGAGGATATTGTGCATTTTTTTTAGGATTTGTTTTTTGTCGAACAGCTTCTATCGTGGCTAATTCTACCAATTTGTAACAAACAAACTCGGCCACAGAATGAACAAGTCAGGCCCACTGATCCACTGGGTTTTCAATCCTTTTTCAGGAGTCATTTCTCTTCTAAATTTTGCCTTAGTCTCAAAAGGTGTTATATCATTTCTTATGCATGTTCTCCATGATGTGCGATCACTTGCCGGATGGTCCCAGTCATTTTCACAGTTGGAGAAGTCATTCAGAAATGATTTACATATATCTCTATATCGTAGTTTAGGTCTGCCGATTTGTCACTTTCCGTGTATTAGTTCACCATATAGTATTTGCCTTGGAATACGTTTTTCTTCCATTTCGCTGGACACGCCCCAGCCATCTCAGTCTTCGACGCCTGAGCATCGACATGATTGTTGGGGTCTTAGCACATTGCAGGTCTGTAAGTTGGTTATTTTGTCCTGCCATTTGATGTGCATTATTCTGCAGAGACATGGCATGTGGAAGACATTTAGTCTTTATAGAATATCGTGATAAAAATATTGTCAACTATTGAGACATTATATAACTACCTATTATTTTATTTGTTTTTTTTTAAACATGCAAATTCAATATTGTAAATAATATCTTTAGAAAAAGAAAAATATACTACCATCAAAAGAAATAACACCAGGGCTAAAACTAAGAATAGCAAAATGTTATGTCTTCTCAACATTCCTATGTGGCGCAGAAACAGGGACATTAGACAATAAAACAGAACAGAGACTTAAAGCCTTTGAAGTGTGGATATATAGAAGAATAGGTAGAATTGGATGGAAAGAAAAGAAAACACGATGAAGTCACGATGAAAACACGATGTTTTGAATGAGCTGAAAATGGGGTTAGAGCTACTTAACACAACTAAAAATGAAATAAAACTACTAAACACAATTCAAACAAGACAAATGCGACTTTTGGGCCATGTTAAAAGAAACAACAGACTACTAAAAGTAATCTTGGAGGGGAAAATACAGGGTAAAAAAAGGCAGAGGCAGGTCAAGACTAACATGCACGAGTAACATCAAAAGATGGGCTAATCAGCCTATAACAACTTGCACCATCAAAGCAACAGACAGAGCAGAATAGCGCTCCATGGTAGACAACCATCGTAGAGGAGATGGCACTCGATGACCTGTAAAACATTTTTTGTTGTCATCTACTTGTTCTTTTCGTCTTCTGCCTTGCTTATACCTTTACGCAAAGTGTTAGATGTAAATGAAAGAAGTATTTTTAACACCTGCGGCTAGCAACATCGTAAAATAGTTTGTTGTGTTCGTTCTTATATTTCTACTTATTTTTATACTCGTTTTTCCTCTTGAACATCTTCTTTATTTTCTTTCTGTTTCTTTCTTGATCATCTGTTTTTTCTTCTTTCTGTTCATATTTTTTTCATGTGTGTTCTTTTTTCTTCTACTCTAGTTTGTCCTCTTTATTTTTTCTTGCATTCCTGCTCGTCATTTTTCTTCAATGTTATTTGTTTGATTGTTTTTTTTTCTTCTTTTCTGAGTTACCGATCAAGAAAGCAATCAACGTAAAGACGCATTTGAAACTATTTGGTGAATGAGGAGTTAATGTCAATATTTCTTCACGATGTGGATATTCCATTGGTCGATTTACACACCCGGTTATCAGCCAAAAAAACACCATCCTTTTCCGAGAAATAAAGAAAAAAACGCCGAAAACTTGTTTCCCATACGTTGTTTGAATCTCGAGGCCGTGTTAAAGGGAAAAATCTAATTAAGCAGGCGAATGTATTAACCCAGTGGCGCATCGTGGGTTTCTAGCGCCCGGAGCAAGGCAAGTATTGCGCCCCTTCACCGACTTTCCTTTAATGTATAATTACTACTTTCTTTTTATCTTTTGAAACTTCGCGCTGGTAATAATTTTGCCCTCCAGGACAACAAACCCTCAGATCTGCCTCGTGTTACGCCATTGTTTTTAACCCTCTCGTCAACGCGACTTCAAAGCAATTAGTGGTAGAGATAAACTTGTTGATGTATGTTGGGCAGCGACGCGATTTTAATGCCATGAAACACATACTGACATCAAGGCCATGAAACATATACTGACATCAAGGCCATGAAACATATACTGACATCAAGGCCATGAAACATATACTGATATCAAGGCCATGAAACATATACTGACATCAAGGCCATGAAACATATACTGACATCAAGGCCATGAAACATATACTGACATCAAGGCCATGAAACACATACTGACATCAAGGCCATGAAACACATACTGACATCAAGGCCATGAAACATATACTGACATCAAGGCCATGAAACATATACTGACATCAAGGCCATGAAACACATACTGACATCAAGGCCATGAAACACATACTGACATCAAGGCCATGAAACACATACTGACATCAAGGCCATGAAACACATACTGACATCAAGGCCATGAAACACATACTGACATCAAGGCCATGAAACACATACTGACATCAAGGCCATGAAACACATACTGACATCAAGGCCATGAAACATATACTGACATCAAGGCCATGAAACATATACTGACATCAAGACCATGAAACACATACTGACATCAAGGCCATGAAACACATACTGACATCAAGGCCATGAAACACATACTGACATCAAGGCCATGAAACATATACTGACATCAAGGCCATGAAACATATACTGACATCAAGGCCATGAAACATATACTGACATCAAGGCCATGAAACACATACTGACATCAAGGCCATGAAACACATACTGACATCAAGGCCATGAAACACATACTGACATCAAGGCCATGAAACACATACTGACATCAAGGCCATGAAACACATACTGACATCAAGGCCATGAAACACATACTGACATCAAGGCCATGAAACACATACTGACATCAAGGCCATGAAACACATACTGACATCAAGGCCATGAAACATATACTGACATCAAGGCCATGAAACATATACTGACATCAAGGCCATGAAACATATACTGACATCAAGGCCATGAAACACATACTGACATCAAGGCCATGAAACACATACTGACATCAAGGCCATGAAACACATACTGACATCAAGGCCATGAAACACATACTGACATCAAGGCCATGAAACATATACTGACATCAAGGCCATGAAACATATACTGACATCAAGACCATGAAACACATACTGACATCAAGGCCATGAAACACATACTGACATCAAGGCCATGAAACACATACTGACATCAAGGCCATGAAACACATACTGACATCAAGGCCATGAAACACATACTGACATCAAGGCCATGAAACACATACTGACATCAAGGCCATGAAACATATACTGACATCAAGGCCATGAAACATATACTGACATCAAGGCCATGAAACACATACTGACATCAAGGCCATGAAACACATACTGACATCAAGGCCATGAAACACATACTGACATCAAGGCCATGAAACACATACTGACATCAAGGCCATGAAACACATACTGACATCAAGGCCATGAAACACATACTGACATCAAGGCCATGAAACACATACTGACATCAAGGCCATGAAACACATACTGACATCAAGGCCATGAAACACATACTGACATCAAGGCCATGAAACATATACTGACATCAAGGCCATGAAACATATACTGACATCAAGGCCATGAAACATATACTGACATCAAGGCCATGAAACACATACTGACATCAAGGCCATGAAACACATACTGACATCAAGACAAATAACATCACGGCTAAAACTAAGAATAGCAGAACGTTATATTTTCTCAACATTCCTGTATGGTGCAGAAACACGGACATTTAGACAAGAAAACAGGATAGAAAATTGACGCATTTGAAATGTGGTTTTATAAAAGAATGGGAAGAATTGGGTGGAAAGAAAAGAAAACAAACGATGAGGCTTACAAACAACAAAACATGAAAAGAGAACTACCAAAAACAATTCAGACAAGACAAATGAGATTTTTGCGGCATGTTAAAGACACAGCAGCAAACTAAAAATAATCTTAGAAGGGAAAAGACAAGGTAAAAGAGGCAGATACAGACCCCGATTAACGTGGACGAGTAACATCAAAGGACGGACAAGTCAGCCTATGACAACCTGCACTATCAAAGCAAGAGACAGGGCGGAATGGCGCTTCATGGTAGCCAACCTTCGATGCGGAGACGGGACTAAATGTTGATGATGATGAGCAACAAAATCTCACTCCATTACCCATTTATTGCAGACTCTACCCCCCCCCACCCCTTCTCTCTTCCCCCCCCCCCAAAAAAAAAAAAAAGAAAAAAAAAGAAAGGAAGTCCAAAATCTCTGCCTGAACTTCACAATAAAGTGTTCCTCAGCATTCTTATATGGTGGGTGCAGAAAGAAACATGGACATTAATCAAGAAAAGGAGATAGAAAACTGAAACCCATGAAATGTAAAAAAAAAAAAAAAAGTAAAGTGCCCCCGTCACGCCAAGTGGCGTCAAGAGAATATGGTGTTAGTGACCATAAATTTTACAGACCTTCGGCACATGGTTTTTGGTGTAATGTGGTCGGTATTACGCCCGTGCCGCTTCACTTTCATAGAAAAAATTCGGTACCCATGAAAGGCTGGGTGAACCCGGAAGCCGCCGGTTGGTATCGAACCCTACCCCTTGTCTTTTGTAGTCCAATTCACTAACCACTGAGCTATCGCGGCTCCCCCCAAGACATGTGGAACTGACAAAATATTGACAAATTGGGTTGATAGAGAAAAAATGGGGTTTTGAAATAGTTGAAACTGAAAAATAAATGTTGTTAAAACGCATTTCGAATAAGAGAAATGAATTGTTTTGACACATTCATCATCATCATCATCATCATCAACTACCATGGCTGCTGGCGTAGATGATCATGTCTCTCTACAACCTTTTGACACAATAAAGATACAATAATTACTTGAAGTCTTATTGTCAGAGGAGAATACAAGTAAAGAAAAAGACAGGATAGGTCTAAAGCGTACGAATAACATGAAAGGGTGAACTGTAGAACTAATGATAGCATTTATCATCGAGGCAAAAGAGAGAGAAAACTGCACTCAATGGTAGCCAACTTTCGGTGCAGAGACATCATAACTGATGCTAGTTCTGGATTGACCTCTCTATTTTTGTCTGTCTGTGATGTATGATTCTGCAGGGTGATGAGATCTGGGTCTGACATGCTGCTAATGATGGCACGTAATACATTTCTGTGTGATGACTTATAAATCTGACATGCTGCTAATGATGGCACGTAATACATTTCTGTGTGATGACTTATAAATCTGACATGCTGCTAATGATGGCACGTAATACATTTCTGTGTGATGACTTATAAATCTGACATGCTGCTAATGATGGCACGTAATACATTTCTGTGTGTGATGACTTATAAATCTGACATACGGCTATTGATTGTATGTAATATATATCTATGTGATGATTTTTGTACCAGACATGCTGCTAATGATGGCTTATAATACACCCTTGTGTGATGATTGTTAATGATGTCATTACATCTCTGTTTATCATTCATGGTCCATCCTGAGAATGGACCTTGGATACCATTGTCCTCCTAATCCGCGATCGTGTGCACTGTGTAACAGATGCACCGTTGATTCTTCAAGCATCGTCGAACCATCCGTCGAACTATCCGTCGAACCATCCGTCGAACTATCCGTCGAACCATCCGTCGAACCATCCGTCGAACCATCCGTCGAACCATCCGTCGAACTATCTGTCGAACTATCTGTCGAACTATCCGTCGAACTATCTGTCGAACTATCCGTCGAACTATCTGTCGAACTATCCGTCGAACCATCCGTCGAACTATCCGTCGAACCATCCGTCGAACTATCTGTCGAACCATCCGTCGAACTATCTGTCGAACCATCCGTCGAACTATCTGTCGAACTATCCGTCGAACTATCTGTCGAACTATCCGTCGAACCATCCGTCGAACTATCCGTCGAACCATCCGTCGAACTATCTGTCGAACCATCCGTCGAACTATCTGTCGAACTATCCGTCGAACTATCTGTCGAACCATCCGTCGAACTATCTGTCGAACCATCCGTCGAACTATCTGTCGAACCATCCGTCGAACTATCTGTCGAACCATCCGTCGAACTATCTGTCGAACCATCCGTCGAACTATCTGTCGAACCATCCGTCGAACTATCTGTCGAACCATCCGTCGAACCATCCGTCGAACTATCTGTCGAACTATCCGTCGAACCATCCATCTTTTCGCTTTGTCTACCACAATCTCTCCCACCTTACGTTGTTCATGTTGTTATGTGAAGTATTCCAACCCATCTCTCCATACATGTCCCACAAATCCGGACTTCTCTTACCTAATTTGTTTAACAACCCTCCACCCATTATCTGCATCTTCTGGTACATCATCACTCGATTGATTAGCTGTACAGGGATCTTTAATTAAGCATCTTTCTAAACCTTTTTTTATATCAACATCTCAGCTAATTCTATCAGGTGTTGTATTTATTTATTGTCCATGTCTTGCAAACATAAGGCAACACTGTTCCAAAATGTAACTGTAAAAGTCTCTGTATAGCTTTCAATGATATTGACTTGTTTAACCGGCTTGCTGTGGGAGCTACTGAGATGAGTGTTCTGTGCCTTACGTCTTTTGGCGTGTGCTGTAGCTGCTATGATGGGGACTGCAGCAGCTGCCTTTCTTTGCTTGGATCCTTCAATAAGATGAATTTTAAATCGGATGATTCCGCAAGCACGGGCGTTTGAGCAATTATGGATTTTAATTCGTTTGCAGTTATACTGGGGCCTTCGACTAACCATAACCATAACTGTGTATAAACATATCTCTTATTTTAGACAAAAACGTTCTTGAATTGTGCGACATTTTTTTTACCCCAAGTTATACATTTTCCATTTACTAATCACGCTTTTAGCAGATATTTGACAATTATATACTTGTGTGAGCTGTCTGTCAATTGTAAAACTCGTATATTGTACCTGTCTGAAGTCTTTTGAAGCCAGCATTACTTTGTTTTAATCACGTTCAGTAAGTGCGAGCAAGTGCTAAGATTGTGTGGAAAAACACGTGACATTTTGCCTTTTTAAATGACAAAGCAGATTACAACAAATGTGGGTATTGTAAACTCCTAAAAATTAAGACAACCAAGAAAATCATATTTTTGTATACCCTAAAAAAAAGTCTTTCCGAAATGCGTGACAGTTAAAAAAAAAAAAAAAAATTAGGCTTAGGGTCGGTGGTAAAATAAGATTTTCTGAAAAAAAAGTATTTAAATTCATCAAACAGTTTCCGAGATAATTAATAGCCTCTGTGGGCACGAATTTCTGAACGAACTATAGATCCGATGTCCAGCTCTCTAGTATAGCGGCAATAAATAGGAGGTCCTGTATGCATGCGCGCACGTTAAAGATCCCTTGGCAGTTAAAATCGAAAAGAATTTTCAGCAAAACCTTACCCATCCCATGGATCCCAAGTTACGGAGTTCGTGCACGTGAGCAAAGATTCTTCTCGGATTTTCTCGAGATTCTTAAGGGCGGAATTGGAGCACGTTCGTTGCTCGATGATGATGATGCTAACAACAAAATTATCACTTATGGGCGTATATGGGCAGACCGCATAGACAGCCGAAGATTTATTGCAGGATTACTGCAAAGTTAGTCATGTAAATGTAAAGTACTGGGTACAAATAATAATACATAAATATTATTATATGGGGAACTTCCGAGGCGATAATAGGGAATAATAGAACAAAGAAGTTAGTTAGCACTCGGAAAAATTGACAGACAAACAACAATAGAAAAAAACGAAGAACAATATATGGTCCGAAGTGGGATCGTAGTTAGCACTCGGAAAAATTGACAGACAAACAACAATAGAAAAAAACGAAGAACAATATATGGTCCGAAGTGGGATCGTTACTTCTTTGTTCTATTATTCCCTATTATCGCCTCGGAAGTTCCCCATATAATAATATTTATGTATTATTATTTGTACCCAGTATATAACCACTGGGAACTACTATTCGTGCTGTTTCGTCCAATAAATGTTTGTCTACAACACAAGTATTCAGCCCTACTGGGAGATACTTGCATTAATAGGAAAGTACAAATATACAATTTATTTCCGGTCTGTGATCGTTACCCTATGCTATAGTCATTGAGATCGCCTTTCGTGGAAGACACTACTGCAATAGCCAATTTTTTAGTTGGCTGCGTGGCAGTGTACCAAGCGTTCGGCTTCTCGTGGCAAGGCGCGGTGCCACTGAGTACGGGTTCGATCCCACTTCGGACCATATATTGTTCTTCGTTTTTTTCTATTGTTGTTTGTCTGTCAATTTTTCCGAGTGCTAACGCATACTTCTTTGTTCTATTATTCCCTAAATGTAAAGTACCCGCGTCACGCCAAGTGGCGTATAGGGAATATGGTTTTAGTGACCATAAATTTTACAGACCTTCAGCACATGATTTTCGGGGTAATGTGGTCGGTATTACGCCGTGCCGCTTTACTTTCCCAGAAAAAATCCGGTACCCATTTAAGGCTGGGTGAACCCGGAAGCCGTCGGTTGGGATCGAACCCTACCCCCTGTCCTTTGTAGTCCAGTTCACTAACCACTGAGCTATTGCGGCTCCCTTTAGCCATGTAAGGTCGCAACTTAAGCCCACAAAGACATAGTCAGTTACAGCAGCACGCGATTAAGAAAACTGAACTTTGTGTGCTGGTAATAATAATAATAATAATAATAATAAACAATAATAATATATGGCCTTTGAAGTCTTTACAGATGGTTGTTAGCAAGCAATCATGACTTGTCAGTAGTTTGGTATATATTAGCGTCTTGAACTGGATGCTGTTTTACTGAACAGCTTCTCACGTGACTGAATTCACCAATATTGGATAGACAGATCCGACCGCAGAATGAACAAGATGCAACCGTGATGCCCGACTTCATTTCAATTCTTTTGCGCCTTTTGTCCTCTGATTTTAACATCAACTCATCCTCCAATGTTGCTGTGCCATGTTATTTTCTCCCTGTGCTACGATCTGATACCAAATTTTCTCATTTTCTTTCGCTGATGATGATGATAATAATAATAATAAGAAGAATAATATAAATATGAATATATATCATCACCATCATCATGTACCGGGCCTGCTGGCGTAGGTGATCATGTCTCTCCACAATTTCGATCTCGACAGTTATTTATCATTTCTGTTGTTGACCTTCTGCCAAGCCATTCTCTTAAGCTGTCTGGTATTTTCGCTCTTTGCTTCCCTCTATCTCTTCGTCCCTCAATTTTTCCAGTTGTTACAATATATTCCAGTTGTTCTCTTCTCATTACATGGCCAAAAAATTATGATTGTTTCTTCCTAATATTGGAAATTAGCTGTCTTTTTGTTTGGGGTTAAGGCAAAGAAATGCAAATGAATGCATAAAAATGCGAAGCTGCAGTAAAGCTGAATATGAGGAAAAATTAAAAAATACAAAAAATGGTATGTTAGAAGCTTTACTTTTTTTATATTTATATTTACTCTCTTTTTGTTTGCTTTGACCTCTTTCAGAACGTTTTCATTACTCTTCTTACATGTCCCTGGTGTTCTCAACATTCTTCTGTAAAACCACATTTATACAGCCTCCAGTGATTTTCTTGTCTGTTGTCCTGTTGTCCCTGATTCACATCCATATGTTAAGACTGGCCCTACATAACATTTAAGAACTCTCTTTCTTGTTTCTATTGTCAAATATATATATATATATATATACATATATATATATATATATATATATATATATATATATATATATATATATATATATATATATATAATATGAAGAGGAAGATGAGGATCTTAATAATATTAGTCAACAAGGTAGAACTTAGTTACAACGTTTGGTGTAAGAGTATTATTAGTTGTTACTTATTTTCTCTAGTTCTAAATAGTGAGCCGCGATAGCTGAATGGTTAGTGAACTAGACTACAAAGGACATTGGGTTGACCCAGTCTCAAATGGGTACCGGATTTCTTTTTGATGGGAAAGTAAAGCGGCACGGACTTAATAATTGCGAACACATTACCCCAAAAAATCCTGTGCCTATATGTGTGGTCTATAAAATATATGGTCATTAACACCATATTCCCCATACGTCACTTGGCGTGAAGGGGCACTTTACTATTTTTTTTTACTTTCTTTATTTCTGAGTTTCATGTATTTTTCGTTTATGTTCTGATAATAAAGATGTTATATTCTCATAGTTAACGTTGTTTATGTTAACTATACAACAATTCTCAAAGTTAACATTGTTACGGAGCCCATACAATACTCATAGTTAATGCTATTGCTGTTGATTATACAATAACACTACATCCTAAGACAAGGTTTTGGACTACCATTAAAGCTTCTTCATTACATGCTTCTAGCTGTTCCATTTACATTATTTCCCCATTACTGGAGTCTGCCGGGGGAATTATAGGATCGGAAAATAAATGCCGCTTGTCCAGTGCAGTCGCCACGAGGTGTTCCGGTCTGAGTTTTAATTTCATCCTCGATAGAAAGAAACCCTTTCACCCTTCCGGGATTCGAATCCACGGCCACCTGGTTTGGAGCACGACGAGTTATCTGTTCGACCACTTGCTCTTCTCGATTCATCAAATTTGTTCTTGAGTTCCTCTAGCGTTAACCTCGTCAAATTGCGTCTCCACGATTTCCCCACGTAATACCGCGATCAAAAGCAATGTCAAGATGGTGTGGGCATCTTGACCAGATGTAGATATCATGGTTTTATCATTAGCCTGTACCTCTCTGGTTTGTTTAAGAAGGACATCACGCACCACCTGTGTTGATGTTTTTCTCATTGATTTCAACTAACGACTCATTTGCCCGCTTCTTATTAGCTTTTAGAGGATTCACTACCTTCTGGTTATTGATGTTGCGTGTTGTTTACAATCGACATGTTTATGTCTGTAGCAACAGTAAGTTGGTAAACTTTTGCCGATTTAATCACCCGTCAATCTATTCCCCCATCGCTATCTATTTCTCCATACATTACTGCCTATCTATCTATTCATCCACCCATCCGTCTGTCCGTCTGTCTGTCTACCTACCTACCTACTGACCGACCTACCTACCTACCTACATACCTACCTATCTACCTATCGACCTACCTACCTACATACCTACCTACCTACATACCTACCTACCTGTATGTCTGTTCAGCTCTCAGTCTGTCTGCTACCTACCTACCTACCAACCTACCTACCTGCCTGCCTGCCTGCCTACCTACCTACCTACCAACCTACCTACCTGCCTGCCTGCCTGTCTACCTACCTACCTACTGACCGACCGACCGACCGACCTACCTACATACCTACCTACCTACCTATCGACCTACCTACCTACATACCTACCTACCTGTATGTCTGTTCAGCTCTCAGTCTGTCTGCTACCTACCTACCTACCAACCTACCTACCTGCCTGCCTGCCTGCCTACCTACCTACCTACCTACCTACCTACCTACCTACCTGCCTTCCTTCCTTCTTAACTACCTACCTGTCTGTTCAGCTGTCAGTCGGTCTGTCTGTCTACCTACCTACATACCTACCTACCTACCTACCAACCTACCTACCTACTTACATGTATGTCTGTTCAGCTGTCAGTCTGCTTGCCTACCTACCTACCTACCTACCTAACTTCCTTCCTTCCTCCCTACCTACCTACCTACTTACCAACCTACCTACCAACCTACCTACCTACCTGTATGTCTGTTCAGCCCTAAATAGGTACCGGATTTTTTTACAGGAAAGTAAAGCGATGCGGGCGTAATACCGACCACATTACCACAGAAATCATGTCCTGAAGGTCTGTAAAAATTATGGTCACTAAAATCATATTCCCTATACACCACTTGTTGTGACGGGGGCTCTTTACTTTTTACTTTACTCTTCCTCCCTCCTTTCATAGATCATTGCAGACTGGACTCTGATAGGCCCGACGATCGTGCTATGTGGCCAAACGATTATATTTTGTATTTCTTCATAACTGTCAAAATATCATCATCTACTTCAATTGCTTGTTGTGTCCCATTAGAATAAATCCACACAAGTCCTTGAGATTGCAGGACATCGACGTAATCGAAAGACGAACTGGACCTCATTTAGCAAGAACTAATCACGGGTGATTTCAAGAAGCTCCAAGTCCAAACTTTCCTTATCACTAATTACCAGTTTCCACTTCAAGTTGTACGCGAGCCTATAAAAGAGCGTTGAAATTAGCAGACACATTATACGAGTGACGAGTTCAGCAAAATGCTGGGTTAAAGCCAAGACAGGTAAGTAAAGATTGTATCCGAACAGAAGTGTTGTGTAGAGTAAGTGTAGTTATTTTGTGCCGGGCATATAGTGTAAGACTTAGAGGCAATACGGCAGGAGGTCGACGCCTGGGAGTCATGACCCAGGCGGACTCACCTCCCTTAGAGAGTCAAGAAGCTAAAGGGCCGAAACACTTGCTCGACGTGGGGACTTTATCTGATGATCAGATTGCCTCCTGCTGTGACACTCTGTATAAAGAGTTTCCAATTACTAAGTAGGAGTCGCAATAGCTCAGTGTTTAGTAAACTGGACTGCAAAGGACAATAGGTAGGGTTCGATCCTAACCGACAACTTCCGGGTTCACCCAGCCTTAAATGGGTCACTAACACCATATTCCCTATACGCCACTTGGCGTGACGGGGACTCTTTACTTTTTTTAAAAATTTCTAAGTAATTTCCCCTTTGAATGAGTTGAGTTATTAAAACACAACCACGCAGTAGAATACATTCTAGTGACTAGATGGACACTCTGCCCTTATTCTGTTCCATGGGAATCTTCCAGTGTACTTCAAGAATGGGATAAAAGTCGTATCAACAGTTTCGATATCACAGAGCAGCAATGCTATAGATTTGAGATCTTCTTACTCTTCACTTCATCTTTAACTCTTTAAAGTGTCGAAGGAGATGCAGAAATATAACTCTCGCTTATCTGCTAGTTCCATCTATTGTCTTGAGATGATGCTATAGTTCTCGTGTTTGTTTTACTGTATCTTGTTCCATGCCACTTCGAGCTTTGTATCTCTCCCCTTTTAATGTAAATTGTCCATTCTAGTATAGAATCACTTGGTATTTTGTCCCAGAGGTTACGTTTACTTGTTGTAAGTAAAGTAAAGAGCCCCCTCACGCCAGGTGGCGTATAAGAAATATGGTGTTAGTGACCATCTCATTTTTATAGACTTTCGGCACATGATTTTTGGGCTAATGTGGTCGGTATTACGCTTATAAGCACCACCGTGCCGGCTTTACTCCCCACCCCCCCCCCCAAAAAAAAAAATAATAATAATAATAATCCGATACCCTTTTAATGTTGAGGGAACCTGGAAGCCGTTGATCAGGATTGAACTCGACCTGTTGCCTTTTGTAGGACAATTCACTAACCACTGAGCTATCTCGGCTCCTACATTTGCATTGTTACCTCAGTGTTAAATAAGTGTCCCACGATGTCTTCTCGTGATGGGAGTAGTTAACTATGATTCTACCCACTTCTCGGTGATATTAACACACACACAAAATTGTTTTATAGAAAGGAGTAAGCAAAGTAAAGGGTTCACTTGGTGCCTTAAGGTATACGCAGATAGCCCGGTGGTTAGTGCACTCGCCTGGCGACCTGAAGGTTCGGAGTTCAAATGTCAGTTGAGGCAAAAAAAAAAGTTCCGACCTAAAGGGCTCTCATGAATTGAAGCTGAATCTTAGAGTACTAAGTTGTCGCTAACGCTTCATTGCTCAATGATGATTTCTATATAACAACGTTCATAATTTAAAGCGATGGGTAATATGATGTTAGTGTCAATATTCGTCAATCACTGTCTGCGCATTTTGATGCTGTAGTGGTCAGCATCACACCATGCCGCCTTATTTTCCCTGATCAAGAAAAAAAAACCTTCTATTTTTTTAATTTAAAAGAAAAAAAAAAGCCTAGTACAAACTTTCTGGGACTAGGTGAGTCGTAATAGTCTAAAAAGTAATTTTAATGCCATGAAAAATATACTAACAACAAAACAAATATCAGCAGGGCTGAAACTAAGAATGGCAAAATGTTACGTCTTCTCAGTATTCCTGTATGGTGCAGAAACATGGACATTAGACAAGAAAACAGAACAAAAAATTGAAGCCTTTGAAATGTGGATTTATAGAAGAATAGGTAGAATTGGATGGAAACAAAAGATAACAAGCGATGAAGTTTTAAAACAACTGAAAATAAAAAGAGAACTACTAAACACAATTAAGACAAGACAAATGAAATTTTTGGGGCATGTTAAAAGACACAACAGCCTACTAAAAGTAATATTGGAAGGAAAAATACAAGGTAAAAGAGGCAGAGGCAGACCAAGACTAACATGGACGAGTAACATCAAAAGATGGACAAGTCAATCTATGTCAGCCTGCACCATCAAAGCAAGAAACAGAGTAGAATGGCGATCCATGGTAGCCAACTTTCGTTGCGGAGAAGGCACACGATGACGAATAGTCTAAAACAAAATTCGTCACATCTATGATTTGAACTCGAATCAATCCACTAAACAGCAAACACACTTACCATTCAGCCCAGTGCGGCTCACTTATCTTAGCAAGTAGAAAGTTCCCACATCGATTTCAATCATCTCTGCACAAATAGTCGGTGTATACAACTGAGTCGGTTTCAGCTGAACGAACATTAACCAGATGGTCGATTTCAAGATTTCGTCTCACGTAACACAAATGTCAGCGTGCCCTTCCTAGATAAACGATCGGGTGTTGATATTTCGTCATTGAGTCTCGAAAAATCGTCATCTGATCTCAGTATTTCGTCATCACGTCTAGACAGTTCGTCATCGTGTCTCGATATTTCGCCAGTGTCTCGATATTTCGTCACTTTATGTCTATATTTCGTCATCGTGCCTCGATATTTCGTCACTGTGCCTCGATATTTCGTCACTTTATGTCTATATTTCGTCATCGTGCCTCGATATTTCGTCACTGTGCCTCGATATTTCGTCACTTTATGTCTATATTTCGTCATCGTGCCTCGATATTTCGTCACTGTGTCTCGATATTTCGTCACTTTATGTCTAAATTTCGTCATCGTGTCTCGATATTTCGTCATCTTGTCTCGGTATTCCATCAACGTGTCTGGCTTATTCCGTCTTTGTGTCTCAACATTTAGTCATACTATCTCGATATTTCGTCATTGTGTCTCTCGATATTTCGTCATTGTGTCTCTCGATATTTCGTCATTGTGTCTCTCGATATTTCGTCATTGTGTCTCTCGATATTTCGTCATTGTGTCTCTCGATATTTCGTCATTGTGTCTCTCCATATTTCGTCATTGTGTCTCTCCATATTTCGTCATTGTGTCTCTCCATATTTCGTCATTGTGTCTCTCGATATTTCGTCATTGTGTCTCTCCATATTTCGTCATTGTGTCTCTCGATATTTCGTCATTGTGTCTCTCCATATTTCGTCATTGTGTCTCTCGATATTTCGTCATTGTGTCTCTCGATATTTCGTCATTGTGTCTCTCCATATTTCGTCAT
>JAVIAB010000156.1:23152643-23293318 GCA_032433765.1 Megaustenia siamemsis | reverse complement strand
CTGCTATGATGGGGACTACAGCTTCCTTTCTTTGTTTGAAGATGAGATAGTAATTCGGATGATTCCACTGGCACGGGCGGTTGAGCAATTATGGATTTTAATTCGTTTAATTCGCAAAATTCAGTTCCTAGTCTCTATGGACTTCGTCAGAGTTGAAAGCTGGCGAACGCAACAACAACAATAACAACAATTCGTTTGCAGTGATACCGGGCCTTCCATAACCATAACCATAACCATATTACTACTATTATCACTACCACTACTATGAACCACTATTGCTACTATAAAGCACAATTACTATTACTATACTACTACTTTCAAACCACTATTACTACTGCTACTATCAAAACAATACAACATTTTTATTACTACTATTCCACCTGCTACTACTACTACTACTAACTACTACTATACTACTATTGCTATAAACCACAATTACTACCACTACTCGAAACCACTTCAACTGCTGCTACTATCATAACTTGATTACCATTATTATTACTACTACTATCACTAGAAAATCACTATTACTTCTATCAAACCACTATTACTACTATTACTGCTATTACTACAACCACTATTACTATAACACTACTATCAAACCATTGTAATACTACTACTACTACTACTGTTACTGCTACTACTACTATCACTATTAATACTTCTATTTCCTCGCTTCTTCTCTTTCCTTTACTCCTGTCACGAATCTCATTAAGTGACGTTATACTTCTATACTCTGATGTGCTGTTACAAACTCATACGGTATGGGCGTTTATACTTCTATAATATAGGCACATATAAGACCATAAATATAGGGATAGTTAAAGGGAAAATAGAAGACTGGAGAGATAGGGGTAGACCAAGTGAAAATATAAGTCTGGAGAGATAGAGGTAGACCAAGGGAAAATAGAAGACCAGAGAGATAGACAAAGGGCAAATAGAAGACCAGAGAGATTGAGTTAGACAAAAGGAAAATAGAAGACCAGAAAGATAGAGGTAGACAAAGGGAAAATAGAAGACCAGAGAGATTGAGTTAGACAAAAGGAAAATGGAAGACCAGAGAAATTGAGTTAGACAAAAGGAAAATAGAAGACCAGCGAGATAGAGGTAGACAAAGGGAAAATAGAAGACCAGAGAGATTGAGTTGGACAAAAGGAAAATAGAAGACCAGAGAGATTGAGTTAGACAAAAGGAAAATAGAAGACCAGAAAGATAGAGGTAGACAAAGGGAAAATAGATTGACCAGCGAGATAGAGGTAGACAAAGGGAAAATAGAAGACGAGAGAGATGGAGGTAGACAAAGGGAAAATAGAAGACCAGAAAGATAGAGGTAGACAAAGGGAAAATAGATTGACCAGAGAGATAGAGGTAGACAAAGGGAAAATAGAAGACGAGAGAGATGGAGGTAGACAAAGAGAAAATAGAAGACCAGAAAGATAGAGGTAGACAAAGGGAAAATAGAGATTGACCAGAGAGATTGAGTTAGACAAAAGGAAAATAGAAGACCAGAAAGATAGAGGTAGACAAAGGGAAAATAGAAGACCAGAGAGATTGAGTTAGACAAAAGGAAAATAGAAGACCAGAGAGATTGAGTTAGACAAAAGGAAAATAGAAGACCAGAAAGATAGAGGTAGACAAAGGGAAAATAGAAGACCAGAGAGATTGAGTAGGACAAAAGGAAAATAGAAGACCAGAGAAATTGAGTTAGACAAAAGGAAAATAGAAGACCAGCGAGATAGAGGTAGACAAAGGGAAAATAGAAGACCAGATAGATTGAGTTGGACAAAGGGAAAATAGAAGACCAGAGAGATTGAGTTAGACAAAAGGAAAATAGAAGACCAGAAAGATAGAGTTAGACAAAGGGAAAATAGATTGACCAGCGAGATAGAGGTAGACAAAGGGAAAATAGAAGACGAGAGAGATGGAGGTAGACAAAGGGAAAATAGATTGACCAGCGAGATAGAGGTAGACAAAGGGAAAATAGAAGACGAGAGAGATGGAGGTAGACAAAGGAAAATAGAAGACCAGAAAGATAGAGGTAGACAAAGGGAAAATAGATTGACCAGAGAGATAGAGGTAGACAAAGGGAAAAAAGAAGACCGGAGAGATAGAGGTAGACAAAGGGAAAATAGAAGACCGGAGAGATAGAGGTACACAAAGGGAAAAATCGCGGATGATTTGATGGCGTGGCACTGGAAAATATCAACGTTAGAATTGGGATATAAGATGATAAAATGGAGGGTTATATAGAAAGATGATATGGTTTCTCGATGTGGGCATGAATGTCCAAGATTTTTGAACAATTTCAAAGGAGATAACTATTTTATTTTGTCTCTAAACATTTCTAATATTCAAGGTTACATCCCTTTGGTTGGTTCTCACACTTAGTGTCTATTATGATTTGTTTGCTTTCGCAAGCTTTTACATCTGGCGAAGTCCCTAGAGACAAGGAACCGAATTTTACGTGTTAATCCGTTTTTCCCTGACTGCCGTGTGCACAGGGGTCCCTCGCCGTACAGGTAGATAACTCCGTTTTCGGGGGTACTCGTATTTTTTTTTCTGTCGATGAGTAATTGACGTTTCAAGCAGTCGGGCCTCGCTACTGAAACAAGGGCTGGTTGCCGCAGAGAGAAATCACAAAAAAAAAAAAAACATCCCAACTGGTTTAGCCGGGATTAGAACTCGCATCCTCTCTGTCTCGAGACCGGCGTCTTGCCTCGATGCCAACCGGTCCCCGCTATTATGATTTCTACTTATCTATTTCCCAAAGTATGCACTGTGTTACATTTGATAAATGTTAATTACAGTTTCCAGGTTTTATGTTTCGTTATGTTCTTGTCATACCTATATGGGAGTTGGGGGGGGGGGGAAACTAGAGGTAAGGCGTCGGCTTCAGGCCAGGAAAAACCCTGGTTCAAAGCCCACCAGAATTGGTGGTTAAAAATAAAAAAAAGGAAAGAGCCCCTCCGTCAAGCCAAGTGGCATATACGGAAATATGGTGTTAGTGACCCTATATTTTACAGACCTTCAGAACATGATTATTGGGGTAATGTGGTCGGTATTACGCCCGTGCTGCTTTACTTTCCCAGAAAAAAAATCCGGTACCCATTTAAGGCTGGGTGAATCTGGAATCCGTCGGTTGGGATCGAACCCTACCCCTTGTCCTTTGTAGTCGAGTTCACTAACCACTGAGCTATCGCGGTTCCCGGAATATGGTATTAGTGACCATAAATATTTACAGACCTTCGGCACATGATTTTTTGAGCTAACGTGGTTGGTATTCCGCCCGTGCCGCTTTACTTTCCCAGAAAAAATCCGGTACCCATTTAAGGCTGGGTGAACCCGGAAGCTGTCGGTTGGGATCGAAACAGACCTCTTGTCCTTTGTAGTCCAGTTCACAGAAGCAGTGGTGATTTTTCACAAAATAAAATAATAAATCCGTTGTCTCTTCGTGGCGTTACCCTCCCGTGATCTCTTGGGTAGTGAAGTATTATGTTTAACTTCTCGGATAGCGGCAATAACCACGAGGTTCCGCGTGCACCCGGTCACATTAGAGAACCTTTGCAGTTAACATCGAAAAGAGTAGGCTATAAATATGGCCGCCACTGCTCATAAAAATTGTTAGCAGAAACCTTCCTATACAGTGGATCCCAGGTCGTGCTACGGAGTTCGTGCACGTGGGCAGGATTCTCCTCGGATTTTCTCGAGATTCTAGAGGTGGATGTGGAAACACCTGTGGGATCGTCCGGTGTGCAGCGATGATGATCATAACAACGAACAATAAACACCAACAACAAATAATAAAAATAATGACCAACAACAATTCTCATGCCTTCTCATAAAAAACGCATACTTTTAAAGTAGACATGTATTGTAGTATAATTTGTATGTAGTTAATTATATAGTCGGAGGCAAAGGCGCACCTCACAGCACCAGAGCTGGAAGTTGTTAGCGACTCGCAGCTGATGGCTTGCGCCATGGTCGGTGAACCAAAACTATCCAGACCCTGCTCCACCTCTCCGCGGTGCCTCTAGCAACAGACTAACTTATCTAGTCTGACCAAGCGAGTAGGGATCGAAGAGGGAAGACAACCCTGTGCTCAAAAATGTCGTTCTGAAGTCGGATGTGTTGGGCCGAATGGCGCAAATATCACAGTTATGCTGCAAACCGCAACACATCGCAGACACACCCACTTAACGTCCTTTTAATGGCGGATGATGAAGAGGAATTCTCTAGTCTACTAGAACACTCTAGAATACTTTAGTCATCGGGCGAACGCAAGGAAGCAATTATATAGTCGGTCATCATTTACTAATCTGATCTTCATGACCGATCTGAATAATTAAGCAGTGCTCATGTTTGAGATATCATTCATCATAGCCAAATTGCGATAGACCTGAGCACAGAAAGGGAAAAACCCGGATAACCTCCAATAACGTGATGTTTTCAGCTTTGCGAGTTTATGCCGTTGTAGCTGGAATAACGTCAGCCGTCCATAGCTGATACGTCACGTTAGTTGAGGTGTTCTTGGGTTTAGCTTCCTGAGATCAGGCCTATGTAATATAGGGTGAGCCCTTCATTTTGTTTGCTCCTGTTGGAATTTGACTTTCATCACAACTATGCTGAAGTGCTCGCTGTCCTGCATGAGATATCTTGCACCAACAACATTCCTCCATCTGTATGCCTGTTACCCTGCCACTAATAATGATCATGAGATATCTTGCACCAACATCATTCCTCCCTGCCATCTGTATGCCTGTTACCCTGCCACTAATAATGATCATGAGATATCTTGTACCAACATCATTCCTCCCACCCATCTGTATGCCTGTTACCCTGCCACTAATAATGATCATGAGATATCTTGTACCAACATCATTCCTCCCACCCATCTGTATGCCTGTTACCCTGCCACTAATAATGATCATGAGATATCTTGTACCAACATCATTCCTCCCACCCATCTGTATGCCTGTTACCCTGCCCTAATAATGATCATGAGATATCTTGCACCAACATCATTCCTCCCTCCCATCTGTATGCCTGTTACCCTGCCACTAATAATGATCATGAGATATCTTGCACCAACATCATTCCTCCCTCCCATCTGTATGCCTGTTACCCTGCCACTAATAATGATCATGAGATATCTTGCACCAACATCATTCCTCCCTCCCATCTGTATGCCTGAGACCCTGCCACTAATAATGATCATGATATATCTTGTACCAACGTCATTCCTCCCACCCATCTGTATGCCTGTTACCCTGCCCCTAATAATGATCATGAGATATCTTGCACCAACATCATTCCTCCCACCCATCTGTATGCCTGTTACCCTGCCCCTAATAATGATAATGAGATATCTTGCACCAACATCATTCCTCCCTCCCATCTGTATGCCTGTTACCCTGCCCCTAATAATGATAATGAGATATCTTGTACCAACATCATTCCTCCCATCTGTATGCCTGTTACCCTGCCCCTAATAATGATGAGATATCTTGCACCAACATCCTCCCTCCCATCTGTATGCCTGTTACCCTGCCCCTAATAATGATCTTCTCTAGACCACTGTGATTTAATCATCATCATCAAGTAAAAGCTTGCTGGCGTAGGTGATCTACAACTTTCGATCTCGATACTTATTTACCATTTCCGTTGTTGACCTTCTGCCAAGACATTCTCCTAAGTTGTCTGGTATCTTTTCTCTTTGTTTCCCTCTATCACTTCGTCCCTCATTTGTCCCAGTTGTTACAATATATTCCAGTTGTTCCCTTCTCATTACATGGTTAAAAATGATAATTGTTTCTTCCTAATATTGGAAATTCGCTCTCTTTTTGCTTTGCACTCTGTCAGAACGTTTTCATTTCAGAACTCAGCTTAGCTGTCCATGATATTCTCAACATTCTTTAAAACCACATCTATACAGCCTCCAATGATTTACCTGTCTGTCCACTGTAAATCTATCTATCTATTGACCTTTTGAGCCGTAGCCGACCCATAGGGCGTAGACCAAGATACTCCTTCTCTTATCTGAATTTTTGTTCTAGCAGTTTTCAATTCTTTTAAAGATATCTTATCAAATCTCGCCACTTGTCTCTGTTCTGTGCAAGTAGCTCTATCTCATTGAGGAAGCCGAATCCAGCTGCTCTTGCCTCTCTCATCAATGTTCTTCTCAGTGTCTCTCTAGGTCTTCCTCTTACCTGTTGTTTCCCACAAGAAGGCTTGCTTTGCTGTTCGGTTATTATCTATTCTCATCATATGTCCAATATATGACCATCGTCTTTTCTTTATTACTGAAGATATTAGTGATTACATGAAATAAATATTTGCATTTCTTAATTCTTTAGGCTCCTTAGCTTGAAGTTTTCTTGAATTCCTAGACAGCTACAAAATGCACATCTTTGTTCTTTCGCCTTTCTAGGGAATTCTGTGTTTCCTTCTGTAACATTTACATTCGAATGCATTATTGTATATTTCTGTCGATTTACGGATAGTTCACAGTTAAAAGGACTTCCGTTTCAAAATGGTGGAACGTTTCACGTTCTCTCGACCGCTGCAGACAATGCATCTGGGGTTTGATTAATTTCGGCTCTCTGATGCAATTTTCTGTGTTGAAATCAAAATGATGTTCTATTTAGCAAATCTGCGCAACGAA
Source organism: Megaustenia siamemsis (assembly GCA_032433765.1). Classification (NCBI taxonomy): domain Eukaryota; kingdom Metazoa; phylum Mollusca; class Gastropoda; order Stylommatophora; family Ariophantidae; genus Megaustenia; species Megaustenia siamemsis. The sequence goes on along the minus strand of JAVIAB010000156.1, from coordinate 23,286,657 downwards.
GTGGACAAATCTGCACCGGCGATGTACATACAGCAATGTTTCTTTTTGACAAGTCAAGTATTGTAACGGCGACCTTCACCGTCTAGTGTTGACATGCGGTTTACGTCACAGTGAGTGCTATTCAATGGCCGACTTTGGGATTTTGGACGCAAGTTATTTACATGCTGAAACGCATTAATGGATGTCTCCGTCATGTCGACCGAAGATTTTCATCTTTGGGAATTTGCACCGTGTTTCGTTCGTTGTACGCTAACTGCAGGGTTTGTTGTTTGATGTGTGACGGGGATAATTCGACGACTACCTGTGTGTTTATATGTTCGGTTGGTGTCACGAACGATGTCCTAACATCATCAAGCGCTACACATTTTTTGTTCTCAATATGACGATCATCATTTTCGGGAGGGCGTGAACTTCCATGGTATATGGTGGATAGGCGGCAGGAACCATTGAAGGCTATGTCTGAAGGGTGTTCCTTGTTGCAGTTTCCTCATATTCTAAGTCCGGCTTGTTGCAGGAGCTACTGAGTTGAGTGCTCTGTGCACACTGTGAGCTGTGTGTTTCATCCGTTTTGATTATGTTTCGATGTCCCAATTGTTTACGATGAAGGATGATATCGTATGACAGGGAACAGTTGACTGTGTTCACTTTCTGCGCGGTTTCGCCTTACGTCTTTTGGCGTGTGCTGAGACTGCTACGATGGGGAGTACAGTTACCTTTCTTTATTTAGGATATGAGTTAGTAATTCGGATGAATCCACTGGCACGGGCGGTTGAGCAATTATGGATTTTAATTCGTTTGCAGTGATACCGAGGCCTTCCATAACCAATAACCAATCACAGTTAAAAGCCATACGCTGCCAAGGAAAAAATACAAGCTTTTAAAAGTCTAAATTGTGTTGCTATTTCAGATCCCCTATGTCAACCATTTTTATTTTATTTTATTTTAATCATAGCGAAGTTCAGTCTTATTGGGAGCGGGTGAAGAACGTAATGCAAGAAACATATATCTTTACAAGCGGAATGATCATGTGGTAATGAAATGAGTGCACATTTAGAAGAGGAAAAAAACAAGGAAAGAGGTTGAACTTCTCTCACTTAAGAAGAAACTATCTAGTAAATGATCAACTTTAGAATATCATCCACGATGGAAGCTCCGCGGTAACACTGGACTGTTAATATTGAAGATTAACACCTACCTGCTTCCAGTCGTCTTTGAGGACGTAGTCGTAAAGGGTTATGCAGATATGAATATATGGCAGATATGCGGTAGGAACCACTGAGGCTCTGATTGAAAAGTGTTCATTGTTTCAGTTTCCTCATATTCCAAGTTAGGCTTGCTGCCGGAGCTATTGCGTTTAGTGATCTATTCACAACGAGAGTTGTGTTTTTCATCCGGATCGTGTTTTGATATTCCGATTGCTTACGATGAATGATAATATCGTATGACGAAAGACAGTTCAGCTGCGTTCACTTTCAGTGCCGCTTGGCCTTATGTTTTTTGGCGTGTGCTGTAGCTGTTATGATGGGGATTGCAGCTCCCTATCTTTGTTTGGATCATTCAATGAGTAAAGTAAGTAAAGTGCCCCGTAACGGCAAGTGGCATGTAGGGAATATGATGTTGCTGACCATAATTTTACAGACTTTCATAACATAACATGATTTTTGCGGTAATGTGGTCAGTATTACGTCAGTGCCGTTTTACTTTCTCAGAAAAAAAATCCGGTACCCATTTTTAGGCTGGGTGAACCTGGTAGCCGTCGATCAGGATCGAACCCAACCTCTTGCCCTTTGTAGTCCAGTTCACTAACCACTGACCTATCACGGCTCCCATCCTTAAATGAGATGAGTTTCAATTCGGATGATTCCACTGGCACGGGCGGTTGAGCAATTATGGATTTCATTTCATTTGCAGTGATACCGGGGCCTTCATCTAACCATAACCATCTGCTTTATTTTTGATCTCCTTAGTAGTGTTTCCGTTGTTTGTTTGCTTTGAGAAAGAAAAGAAAAAACTATTTACTATTACGAGATTTCGTTAATTAAATAATAAATATGAGTTTTAGTTTCTGTTTTCATCATCATTGCTACGACACTTGAAGTTTTGCAGAAAAGTTTATTTTTTTTTATTTTATTATTATTATTTCTTTGTTGCCGGTGATTTCTGAATCATCAAGTCAGTTGCCAATTCATTTTTCCGGATGAGTCATTTGAAGAGCAACACGTTTAGATTGGATCATCGATAGCACTGTCTCCGATCCAGCGCCCTCGATAATAGAAAGAAGAAACAAATGAGTTCCGTTACGTTATAAGGATTACAGTGCTTGTGTCTAGATTTTGTATGTGGTCCCTAGTACATTATTTCTGGGCTAATGTGGTCAATAACATAGAAAGTAGCAAAGTACCCCCGTCACGCCAAGAGGCGCATAAGGAATATGGTGTTAGTGACCATAAATTTTACAGATCCGCGGCACATGATTTTTGGGGTAATGTGGTCGGTATTAAGCCCGTGCTGCTTTATTTTCAGAGAAAAAAATCCGATGGGTGAACCCGGAAGCCGTCGGTTGGGATCGAACCCTACCTCTTTTCCTTGTCTAATCCAGTTCACTAACTACTGAGCTATCGCGGCTCCTACAGTAACATAGAATTATTGGAAATTACCAGTCAAATACCAGTGGACAAAGAGATACAACGAAGACGATGGCGCTGGATAAGACACATATTGCTGAAGCCAACTGAGAATAGTCGGCTCTTTTTTGAACCCTCAAGTGAAAAGACAAAATGGAAGACTAAAATATTCTTGCAGAAGACAGATGGAAGCAGAGATGATGATTATGGGGAAAAATTGGAATGATCTTAAAAGAATGGCATGTAAGAAGAACAGCATGAAAATTCTTTGTTGAAGACCTATGCTCCACAGGGAGTTGAACAGGATAAGAAGAGGAATGTGGTCAGTATTACGTCTGTGCCGCTTTTTTTTCCAGGAAAATTCCGTACCCGTTTAAATCTGGGTCAGGCTCAAAGCTGTCGTTTAGAATCGAATATCTTTGTGTGTGCATGTCTGTGTTGGTCACATCTCATATCTTTGTGTGTGTGCATGTCTGTGTTAGTCACATCTCATATCTTTGTGTGTGTGCATGTCTGTGTTAGTCACATCTCATATCTTTGTGTGTGTGCATGTCTGTGTTAGTCACCTCTAGTGACACTTGGGCAGATGGTGCTCGTAAACCTGGGAGGGCCGACAATCTAACGACAGAATCCCCCTACAGAAAAGATCATCTGCTGCCTTGCAGGAAGATTGGGGACAATCAAAGGCTAAGGAATGCAAACCTGAATAAAATGATGGCTGAAATCGGATGCACTGGGCCACTGGCTCAGAACACAGTACAACGTTTTAACGGGTGTTCAATCAGAGTGGATCTGACAGACTCTAATTGTGATGTTCTGTCTGTGGGGGCGATACAACACACTTCACCTGACAGCTGAATTCATGTGAGAGTCTGGAATCCTACTCTGATCGCAGAGAGAGAGAGAGAGAGAGAGAGAGAGAGAGAGAAAGAGAGAGAGAGAGAGAGAGAGAATCGAACCCGACTAATAAGCTTGTGGTAGTCCAGCTCAGCGATCCACTAACTACTGGAATTCTTTCTTCTTTTATCTATCTACTGTTACCTTGAAGCGTCTCAAGAGAATGGCGAAATTCATTATGTAATCTGAATAGCATAATATAATAATAATAATAGTAATAATAATAGTAATAATACTGATCTAATTACTACTAGACCGCTCATGTAAAAGTAAGCGGTTTCTTCCACGTTTTATGGCGTATGGGAATTATGGTGTTAGTGTGTTTCAATAACCAACTGTACTTGTTATGGGTGGTCAGTATCACGCCAATCTGCCATAGATTCTCAGAAACCTTATATTTCTTCTTGTATTTATTTTTAGAAACTGGATATCCGCATTGTTATATTAGTTGGAAAATAATTGTTCTATGCGGGTATTGAATAAAAGAATAGTAGTCATTGTTGTATTAGTTAACAATGATAGTAGTTACTGGTAATTGTGTTAGTTGTAGTGTTAGTAATAGTAGTAGTCGTAGTAGTAGTTGTAGTAGTAGTAGCAGTAATTGTTGTATTAGAGGTAGTGACGTTGTAGGTCACAGTGATATTAGTAGTAGCAACAGCTGAAGTGGTTGTAGTAGTAGAAACAGTAGTAGTAGTTGCTGTTGAAATAGTAGTAGTAGTAAAAATAGTAGCAGTAATTGTAGTAAAAATAGTAATAGTAGTTGCAGTAGATATGGTAGTAGTTGCAGAAATAGTAGTAGTAGTAAAAATATTAGTAGTAGTAGATATAGTAGTAGTCGTAGATACAGTAGTAGTGGTAGGTGTAGTAGTAGTTGCAGTAATAGTAGTAGTAGATATAGTAGTAGTCGTAGATATAGTAGTAGTTGTAGAAATATTAGTAGTAGCAGAATTAGTAGTAGTAGTAGATATAGTAGTAGTTGCAGTAATGGTAGTAGTAGTGGATATAGTAGTAGTAGTAGTAGATATAGTAGTAGTAGTAGTGGATATAGTAGTAGTAGTAGTAGTGGATATAGTAGTAGGAGTAGATATAGTAGCAGTAATAGATATAATAGTAGTAGTAGTAGATATAGTAGTAGTAGTAGTAGTAGATATAGTAGTAGTTGCAGAAATAGTAGTAGTAGTAATAAGATATAGCAGTAGTTGTAGATATAGAAGTAGTTGCAGGATAGTAGTAGTAGTAATAGATATAGCAGCAGTAGTAGAAATAGTAGTAGTAGATATAGTAGTAGTAGATATAGTAGTAGTAGCAATAATATATATAGCAGTAGTAATAGATATAGTAATAGTCGCAGAAAAAGTAGTAGTAGAAAAAAAGAATAGTAGTAACTACTAATGTGTGAGTTTATTTATCTGATTGTTTCCATCGTTTGATATTATTGTCTCCAGCTATATTTTTTATTGGTTAGACCGTCAGTTAACCCAACTATCTATTCCTACAAGTATAGGATTTGTTTGGGTATTTCATATAATAATACTAATGGGGACATACCACTAACTCATTTTCTGGCCATGTAGTGAGAAAGGAACAGATAGAATATATCGTGACAACTGAGAAAATTGAGGGACGAAAAAGATAGAGGAAAGCAAAGAGAGAAGATACCAGACAGCTAAAGAGAATTGCTTGGCAGAAGGTCAACTGCAGAAATAATAAATAGCTGTCGAGATAGAAAGTTGTGGAGATACATGTTCACCTAAGCCAGCAGGCATGGCACTTGATGCTGATGATGACATACTTGATTCTCTCACATCATCATCACCATCAAGTACCAAGCTTGCTGGCGTAGGTGATCATGTCTCTCCACAACTTTCTATCTCGACAGTTATTTATCATTTCTCTTGTTAACCTTCTGCCAGCCATTCTCTTAGGCTGTGTTGTATCTTTTCTCTTTGCTTCCCTCTTTCTCTTCGTCCCTCAATTTTCCCAGTTGTTACAATATATTCCAGCTGTTGTCTTCTCATTACATGGCAAAAAAATGATGATTGTTTCTTCCTAATATTAAAATTAGCTCTATTTTTGCTTTGGCCTCTTTCAGAACGTTTTCATTACTATTCTTCATTGTCCATGGTGTTCTCAACATTATTCTGTAAAACCAAATTTCTATAGACTCAATTGATTTTCTTGTTTGTAGTCCTATTGTCCGTGATTCACATCCATATGTTAAGACTGGCTCTACATAACATTTAAGAACTCTTTTTTTGTTTCTATTGTCAAAAATGGATTGCATAGTATTTTCCTCATATTTTGGAAATCTGCTTTTGCCTGAGCCGTTCTGCATCTCACCTCTTTTGTGCATCTTCCATCTGAGGGCAACAAGGTTCCCAAATATTTAAATTCATTTACCTGTTTTAATATTCCAATTGTCTTTATTTTGCACTGAGGTGATGTCTTTTTCTTTGTTGTTACCATTACTTGTTTTTTTGGCTGAGTTCTATATTTTTGTTTTCTTACACTATAATGTCCAACATTTTTGTGATTCATTTTCACTCTAAGCGATTAAGACTGTATCATTAGCATACCTTAGATTGTTTATATTATGAACTCCGATTGTTATTCCAGGCATGCCCCTTATGGATCTTAAAATAATCTCACTATAAATATTAAACAAATCTGGTGACAGCACACAACCTTGCCTAACACCCTGTTTTATTTGTTTAAACATTCCAATTGGTTTCCAGTTCTTATCGCCGCTGTTTGTTGTCAGTACATGTTCTTTATTATCCTTAGATCTTTGCTGTCTACGTTTATACCTTCTAAAATTTTGATTATTTCTTGGTGCTTTACTTTGTCAAATGCTTTGGCATAATCTACGAAACTGAGGTATAGTTCTGTTTTCACTTCTATGGCTCTTTCTACTAAAGATCGTATGATGTATTTGATATTTCTCGTTCCTTTACCTCTAACAAAACCCCACTGTTCATCACTAATTTCTGGACTGATTTTGTTTCGCATTCTTCACACGATTATTTTTAGTAATATCTTAGTCATGTGACTCATAAGGCTTATTGTGCGATGATCATCATGTTCAATCACACCAGAATTTCACTCACATAACATGTATATTATTATAAAATCATCATACAAATATCTTCTCTCTCTGTTTCCCTATCTTCAAACTCTTTCTTTATAGTATTCTTGATATCTTTTTCTGGCTACTGGTTGGTCTCGAGGCAAGACGCCGGCCTCGAGACAGAGAGGATGTGTTTTCATATACCGGCTGCACCGGTTGTTAATTTTATTTATGATTTCTCTCTGCGGCAACCACGTCTGGTCTCAGCAGCGAGGCCAGGCTTAAAACGTCAATTACTCATGGACGGAAAAAAAAATATGAGTACCTCCGAAGTCGGAGTTATCTGCCTGTGCGGCGAGGGACCCCTGTGCACACGACGCCAGGGAAAATGGATTAACACGCAAAATTTCTAGTCTCTAGGAAACTTCTCTCAGAGAGACGAACGAAAATAAATTATGTATCTTTTTCTTTTCGTCGGCACTACGGAGCACAAGCCTCTGAGCTGAAGCCATCTTCAGTGCGTTCGCTACTATGTGGCGTGTGTACGTCATATTAAAGAATGTGCATAGGAAGCGACCTGAGCACTAAGGTGTTTATCCGTTCTACAATGAAGATAATCTGTTTTGAAGATAACCTCCCTCTTTCTCTCGTTATAAATATGTTGACTCTTCATTTTAAACATTCACATACATACCCTATCTCGTTATAAATATGATAAGTCTTCATTTTAAACATTCACATACATACCCTCTCTTGTTATAAATATGTTAACTCTTCATTTTAAACTTTCGCATACATACCCTCTCTTCTTATAAATATGTTAACTCTTCAATTTAAACTTTCACATACATACCCTCTCTCTTGTTATAAATATGTTAATTCTTCATTTTAAACTTTCACATACATACCCTCTCTTGTTATAAATATGTTAACTCTTCATTTTAAACTTTCACATACATACCCTCTCTCTTGTTATAAATATGTTAACTCTTCATTTTAAACTTTCACATACATACCCTCTCTTGTTATAAATATGTTAATTCTTCATTTTAAACTATCACATACATACCCTCTCTTGTTATAAATATGTTAACTCTTCATTTTAAACTTCACATACACACCCTCTCTCTTGTTATACATATGTTAACTCTTAATTTTAAACTTTCACATACATACCCTCTCTTGTTATAATTATGTTAACTCTTCATTTTAAACTTTCAAATACATACCCTCTCTCTTGTTATATATATGTTAACTCTTCATTTTAAACTTTCACATACATACCCTCTCTTGTTATAATTATGTTAACTCTTCATTTTAAACTTTCAAATACATACCCTCTCTCTTGTTATATATATGTTAACTCTTCATTTTAAACTTTCACATACATACCCTCTCTTGTTATAATTATGTTAACTCTTCATTTTAAACTTTCACATACATACCTTCTATTGTTATAATTATGTTAACTCTTCATTTTAAACTTCACATACGTACCCTCTCTCTCTCTTTTTATAAACATGTTAACTCTTCATTTTACCATTTTACTTACATACCCTCTCTCTCTCTCTCTCGCTCTCGATCTCGTTATAAACATGTTAACTCTTCATTTTAAACTTTCACATACATACCCCCTCTCTCTCTCGTTATAAAAAGTTAACTCTTCATTTTAAACTTTCACATACATACCTTCTCTCTCTCTCTCTCTCTCTCTCTCTCTCTCTCTTTATAAACAGGTTAACTCTTAATTTTATACTTTCACCTACATACCCTCCTCCCCCCCTCTCTATTTCGTTCCTAATGTTGCCAATATGTTTTTCTCATTTTAATATTGCCCTCCCCATCTCTATCTATTTCACTGTAGTGCATTGTTCATACTTCTACCTTTCTCATACTCACTCATTATATCTCCCCCTCCCACCTGCCCTCTATTCTATTTCTCTGTCTCTTAATCACTTTTTTCCACGTTACACGTCTTCTTCTTCTTCTTCTTCTTCTCTCTCTCTCTCTCTCTCTCTCTCCATGTAGAAAAACACAATGTGACGCCTACAGTCAGGATGTTGTGTAAATGAGAGCGTCAGTACGTTAATGGTAGCGTGCTGGCTTTACATTACAGTGGACGTGTGTTCGATCACCGCTGGACTTCCTCTAGACGATCCAGTTGAAACACGATGTGTATTAAGATCAATATTGTTTTGCTGGCGTACTCCAGCTTTATATCTCTAGTGGCGTCACGATGGATTTGCATTTTTTGTGGATATAACTGTTATCTAGTCTCAGATCTGCAGCGATGTGCTTCATCCCAACGTTGTGCAACCAATGCCAGTCCTGGATCCTAGGTGCTAGAACAATCAGATAAAATTATCTCTACTGAGATTAACTGTGTCAGACTAATGATGGGAAACATATTGAGAGATAAGATCAGAAATGAAGAACTGAGAAAAAAGTTAGGAATAACCCCAAAGAACATATGAAGAAACAACAGATAAATTGCTTGGCCACGTGACCAGGCAGTATGACCAAAACACAAGACAACGAGGCTTCAATAAACGTTGCGAGAACACCAGATACAAGGGCCGACCACGAAAAATATGGATTGACGGAATATTAGAAACAGTAGGAGACATAACAGCAGCAGAGGCGAACAAAAGTGAAAAAAACCGGAAATTATATGACGCTCGACGCTGAAAGGCATGAGGAAGGAAAGAAGAAGAAGCGATGTGCTCATGTGTCCCACGCTATACATGCAGATATTCTCCATCCAAAAATGAGAAGGTTAGTTGGCGCATAGGAGGACGTACCAAACAACAGAAAACTGGAGTCATTAGTTGCTGGACGTTGTGGGATATGTATGTCGAGGCGGGGATCTGTGCGCCTATAGACATGTTCTGAGTTCAATGATGATATCTCACAAATAACTTAATAAGTAAAATAAAGTACCCCGTCACGCCAAGTGACGAATAGGGAATATGGTGTTAGTGACCATAGTTTGTATAGACCTACAGCACATGATTTTTCGGGTAATGTGGTCGGTATTGCGCCCATGCCGCTTTACTTTCCCATAAAAAAATCCGGTATTCATTTAAGGCTGGGTGAACCCGGAAGCCATCGGTTGGGATCGAACCCTACCTCTTTTTCTTTGTAGTCAATTTCACAAATAACAGCATAAATCACCTTTTTTAGCGTCGAGAGTTCTTGATCTTTTGGTAGATGTTTTATATCATGTCTGCCGGAGCAGCAGCCATTTTCACTGATTCTTTTCAACTTCTGGAGCTTCTCTGATATGTGTACAAGGAGGTACTTTTGAGGTACAAGTCACACAGGATCTTCTGTTGTCTCGAACTTCTCCAGAAGCCAAGTAAGAAGTAAAGAGCCTCCGTCACGCCAAGTAGGGAATATGGTGTTAGTGACCACCAATTTTACAGACCTTCAACACAAGATTTTTGGGGTAATGTGGTCGGTATTACGCCAGTGCTGCTTTACTTTCCCAGAAAAATCAGGTCCCCATTTAAGGCTGGTTGAACCTGAAAGCCGTCGGTTGGGATCGACTCAACCTCTTGTCCTTTGTAGTACTAACCACTGAGCTATCGCGGCTCCCTATTCTCCAAAAGTGCTAGACATTGACCTCATTACCAAAGAGATCAGGGTAGAGAAGCCGTGAAGAAATATGGATTCGAAGTGAAAGATTCCAACGGACTCAGGCGGGATTCGAACCCGCAACCTTCTTGTCCAGAGGTCGACGCCTTATTACTAGATCACCCATCACCCCCGTCCCGCAAGCAATGAATTGAGGGAATTAAATGACAGCAATAAAAAAACACTGGCCGGCTTCTCATTTCTAAAAGTTTTCGCTGGTGCGGTGAAGTTTAACATTCATCATCAGGTGCCATGCCGGTTGACGTAGTCGATCATCTCTGTCCACATCACTCGGTCCTTCAAACATGTCATCTTTGATTATGCTACTTGGATAAGTTTCTCAGGAGAATTGAAAAAAATATAGAAATAATACAGAAAAATATAGAAATACAGTAAAGTCTCGATTATCCGGAATGCTCGGGGAAGAACCCATTCTGGATAATTGAATTTTTCTGGATAATCGAGAGTAAGAAAACCAAACTCAAAATTTATGAAAAAACATGATTGAAAAATTGCAATGCTCAGAAATATTTAAATTCGTGTGACATTCACTAGCTTTCTCTATCAACATGGGTCCTGATATTGGCATTCCTTTTCTTCTTCTTTCTAAAAACCACACATAAAGGACGTCGTCGAGTTTTTCAAATTTTGGCCGTTTCATACTTCGTCTCTGGTGTATATTGTTGCTGCTTTCAGACTCCGACGCAAACTTAAACAACTCATCTTTTTGATTTCGTATGTCATATAATGTTGAAGAGGCTATGCCAAATTCAGTCATCAAAACGTTGCGATTAACGCCTTTTTCAAGTCTACTAGCGATTTCAATCTTCTGGTTCAGTGTCAATACAGTTCGCTTGCGTTTACCTTTGCGGGAAATTGAGGTGTGGTTTGCACTCGCAGAGGCCATTATTTAACACAAAAATGTATTCCTTTAAAAAGTATGCACACATGCGTTTATAGCATATCATGTATAATTTATACTGATGGAACGAATTTCAGCTTGCACAAATGTCTGAGACAAACTAACGTCAAACTCTGTATCTTACTCTTTTTGAATTTCCAGTCGGTAATTTTTGAACCCCTCCCCCTTTCTTCTCACCATCTCTATGTCACTGCACGCCGGCTGCTCAACCTTTGATTTATAATCATCAAAGTTATGGGCTCTTCAATTTTCACAAACAATACGTCTGCTTCTAATGTTCGGTCAGACTGTCAAACGCCATATTTTTGACAAATTCATGACCAACTTTAGATCTAAAGCAGGCTATGAGAAAATTAAGCAAATTTGTAAAATCATGTAGATAAGTGTTTTTGGCACGACTAAGATTTCCCGACAAAAACATTTAGTCGGGGGAAAAAGTGAAGATATAGACTGTCTGTCGCTTTTACTTGGAATATTTGGAGACACAATGTCTGGATTGAATAAAATATGTTCGCTCCTATTTGAAGTATATTACTGTAAATACACTATTGTAAACGCAATATTGTGTAATGATAGAGCCTGTAGAAGTAAGCGCAGCGCACAAACCGTGTTGTAGCGTTTTCGATTTCCGGATAAAGGCATTTAATTTAACTGAACAAAACATGATTCAAGCTTTCTCCTATAATAATTAAAAAAAAAAAAAAAAAGTCCGTTAAATTGAGAATTCCGGATTATTGAGTACCGCATAATCGAGACTTTACTGTAATATAGAAATAATTTAGAAATAATATAGAAATAATATAGAAAAAATTTAGAAATAATATAGAAATAATATAGAAAAAATATAGAATAATATAGAAATAATATAGAAAAAATATGGAAATAATATAGAAATAATATAGAAATAATATAGAAATAATATAGAAAAAAATATAGAAATAATATAGAAAAAAATATAGAAATATATAGAAAAAATATAGAAATAATATACAAATAATATAGAAAAAAATATTGAAAAAATATAGAAAAAATATAGAAATATATAGAAAACATAGAAATAATATAGAAAAAATATAGAAATAATATATAAATAATATAGAAAAAATATAGAAATAATATAGAAATAATTTAGAAATAATATATAAAAAGAAAAAGGTATTGTTGAAGCTTTATTTAATAAATGGACAATACAAAGCAGACCGACGTTTCGGCGCATAGGCTTTCAACTGGAACAAACATACAGCACACATAAAAATATGGATTTAAAATAAAGAAAAATTTTTAAAAAGTATGATTCGTTTTTTTCTATATTTTAATTTATAAATTTTTTTTAATTTCTCCCCACAATAAGCTTCCCTGCAGTTTCCCATTTTGATGTATTTATGTGCATTTCTTTGCCTTTACCCCACCGATAAACTCTTCAGTATTTTTTCTCTTGGTTTTCCTCTGCTCTTCTTTCCATTCATTCTGCCTGTTGTTATAGTATTTAATCAATGCCTTCTTTTCGCATGACATGTCCACTAAATGTAGATTGTCTATTCTTTATGATTTTGATGACATCTCTCGTTTCCCCAGCTCGTTTAACTCCCTTCTAAAATATCACATCCTTCATTGTGTTTTTTGTAAAGATTAGACTAGGCGAGGCCCAATCCAATGCTGGCTGTCAATGATTGTCTATGTTGCAACCAGGGGAATAAGAGCTAAAAGTGTACACACAGTTCACAAATTGCTTGCCGAACAACGGGTTTTGTTTGTTTGTTTTGATAATTGTTTGTAATTGACTGCATTTGCCACAATGGACCTATTCCATTATTTTTGTTGGGGAATTTGTCGATTTTTTTTTCACCCCACCTACTTTTCTTACCCTAATATACAAATGTATTCTGTGTTCTGTCTTTCCTGTGTGTTACCGGGCCCTCATTATGAGTAAAGAATAGTGACACTGTGTCCTACCAAGCATGTCGTAAGAGGTGACTAAGGAGGTTGATCGATGGCTTGACAAGCTGTCATTGAAAAAAGTATTGTTATGGAAACAAAAGCAGTGATCTTTGCAGTATGTGCCATTTTGGCATGCAAGGTTTCTGTTTTTGAGATTGTGGTTCTGCCCTATGTGCCGTCTTCGGTTCGAAAGGATAATAGATAGAAAGATAGATAGATAGATAGAATATACAAATGATACATTAACATTTTTTTTAAAAAGACAGTTGAATGTAAATAATTATATTTAATTTTATCAATGTTTTATAATGTCTATTTCATCTTTTGTTACTTCTATTGCTGAGTTTTGGATCTCCTCATGAATTGTAAATGGTCCTACTTCTTAACTCTTTCAGTACGAAAGGTTATTATCAACTAGCGGTAGAGATTTCAGAGACAAATTGTTCATGTTTTTAATGATTAATCTACATGTTTATATTTATCTAACCTTTAATATATTACATAATAATGTTTAGATAATAAAACAGGAACTAGACTTCACCAATACAAAGATGATACAAGTCATGTAAACAGATTATGGTTTGATTGCGGCATACACTAATGAAATTGAGAGTGACGCGATGTGCGGCTAAACGTACATGACCGAGATCGGCACGGCGCATGGTGCGTCGAAACGTACGGAAAGAGTTAATGATCGACATTTTCTTCTGTCTCTTCTTTGTTCAATTCCTCATGTCGTGAAGATTATATAGTTTCTTCAGTTAATCTAATCGTTAGCAGAAGGTCGTAACAAATGCCTCACGGTGAGATAACACGTCAAACTATCATTTCAATTGTCGCGGTTATTGTCTAATTCATATCCCAATCTCGATCTCTCTGGGACATTATCTCTACTTGCTCTCATGATTGTATTATAAATGTCTCCATATATCGTTCTGTTATTGTTTTCTTGCCGGTTCATTTATTACTTTGTTTTTGTTTTATCTTTTGTTGTTGCATTGAGCGTCATCGTTTATCATGTACCTGATTATTTTTGACAGGTGAGATTTGTTTTGATATTTAGCATAATACCTGTGTAGCCACTGATTCCCATGATATTATTTATATGTTAATTGATGATATCACAACAAATATAATTTCATATCAGTGTTAACGTAATATTTTCGTTGCAAATGGGTGTCTTCGGTTTTCTTAATTATCTCCCCTTACTTCACAACTTCCACAGCGTTCAATCGCTAAGTGTACATGGTTGCATTGTGTCGTTATTTAACGACAGAGACGCTATATCTGCGCTTTTAGGCGCTATAGATCCGTTTTTGACATTGACAGATTGATTAACAATTTTTCCTTTCAAGCGGCCATTTTTGGCCTGCAATTGTCTACATTTACTGCCAGTGGTTCTTTAACGTGCATGAGGGAACACGGAAACTCCCTATTTTTCACCTTTATCCAAGATGGCTAACCGTCGGATCTCTATTCTTATATTGTTGGCTTGTTTTATAACATTCTTTTGAGGTATTGGCCATAAGCAAACGCTTTTCGATCATTTTTGTCCTTTCTGTCTGTCTTGACTAACATCCTCAAGGAGCTATATATCTCTGTGACCTTTGTCACGAAGTTTCATGTTTCGTTTTGTCTTCTCTCATTTTTTTAATAACAGTTGTTTGTCACTGATACTTTAGTTGAATTGATCCATTGTGCATTTCCAGAAAGGTAATAAATAAATATATATACATATACAAAAAGGGAGCCGCGATAGCTCAGTGGTTAGTGAACTGGACTACAAAGGACAAGAGGTAGGGTTCGTTCCAAACCGATGGCTTCCAGGTTCACCCAGCCTTTAATGGGTACCGGATTTTTTTCTGGGAAAATAAAGCGGCACGGGCGTAATACCGACCACATTACCGCAAAAATCATGTGCCGAAGGTCTGTAAAATTTATGGTCACTAACACCATATTCCCTAAACGCCACTTGGTGTGACGGGGGTACTTTACTTTTTTTTACTTACATATACAAACAAAAATAAAATATAGTACACCCTCACGCCAAGTGGCGTATAGGGAATATGGTGTTAATGACCATACATTTTACAGACCTTCGGCACATGATTTTTGTGGTAATGTGGTCGGTATTACGCCCGTGCCGCTTTACTCTCCCAGAAAAAAATCCGATACACATTGAAGGCTTGATGAACCCGGACGCGTCGGTTGGGATCGAACCCTTCCTTTTGTCCTTTGTAGTCCAGTTCACTAACCACTGAGCTATCGCGGCTCCCAAATATATATATATATTGCAGCCCGAAAACTCACAGAATTGTAATTTTTAAAATCTTGTAATTACGAGCATTATTGTACTAAAATATTCACACACATTTACTTTAGTTTAGCTACCGTTTTGCGTGTGTGTGTGTGTGGGTGTGTATGTGTGGCTGTGTGTGGATGTGTGTGTGTGGGTGTGTGGGTGTGTGTGTATGTATGTTTGTGGGTGTGTGGGTGTGTGTATGTGTGGCTGTGTGTGTGTGGGTGTGTGGTGTGTGTGGGTGTGTGTGTATGTATGTTTGTGGTGTGTGGGTGTGTGTATGTGTGTGTGATTCTCACCAACTGAAGCTACTTATGTGAATTATCAATGTAAACAAATGAGCTCATTTGACTGTGCTCCAGATATCTTCAAGCATAAGCGTTGCAAAATTTCCAAGAGTAGAACTAAATCTTACCTTTTCAAACAGAAACAAACAGCTGTGTCTTTGTGTGTGTGGTCTCCAGGCGAGATCTTGTCCGGTAATGGCTGAAGCCTCTATCGGAGCGTGTTTCCTTCTACTTATAATTTTTTTCACGTGAAAGCTTAGCTCTTCTTTAGCGTGTCCTCTTGTAGATGCGGGTTAATTGGCCCGGAATCCAGCACGCCTCCTTTTGCACCTGGGTTTCGAACCACCGCAGGTGGAATTTTGGTAGTCTATTTGTATTAATATTTGTCATCCACATATTTTTCTCTAATTTCTGTGCTAATCTTGTATGGTAGAAGTACAACAGAGATGAGATAAAGAATGGATCAGGTAAAAGTAGGTTTAAAGACATTAGGGAAGATACTGTGCAATCAAATTTGACAATGAAAACAAGAAAACGAGTTCTTAAATATTATGTAGAATCCGTCTTAACATATGAATGTGAATTATGGACAATAGGAGAACAGAAAAGAAAAGCACTGAAGGCTGTAGAAATGTGGTTTTACAGAAGAATATTGAGAATACCATGGACAGCTAAGAGGAATAATGGAAGCGCTCTGAAAGAATCAGGAGCCGCGATAGCTCAGTGGTTAGTGAACTGGACTACAAAGGACAAGAGGTAGGGTTCGTTCCAAACCGATGGCTTCCAGGTTCACCCAGCCTTTAATGGGTACCGGATTTTTTTCTGGGAAAATAAAGCGGCACGGGCGTAATACCGACCACATTACCGCAAAAATCATGTGCCGAAGGTCTGTAAAATTTATGGTCACTAACACCATATTCCCTAAACGCCACTTGGTGTGACGGGGGTACTTTACTTTTTTTTACTTACATATACAAACAAAAAATAAAATATAGTACACCCTCACGCCAAGTGGCGTATAGGGAATATGGTGTTAATGACCATACATTTTACAGACCTTCGGCACATGATTTTTGTGGTAATGTGGTCGGTATTACGCCCGTGCCGCTTTACTCTCCCAGAAAAAAATCCGATACACATTGAAGGCTTGATGAACCCGGACGCGTCGGTTGGGATCGAACCCTTCCTTTTGTCCTTTGTAGTCCAGTTCACTAACCACTGAGCTATCGCGGCTCCCAAATATATATATATATTGCAGCCCGAAAACTCACAGAATTGTAATTTTTAAAATCTTGTAATTACGAGCATTATTGTACTAAAATATTCACACACATTTACTTTAGTTTAGCTACCGTTTTGCGTGTGTGTGTGTGTGGGTGTGTATGTGTGGCTGTGTGTGGATGTGTGTGTGTGGGTGTGTGGTGTGTGGGTGTGTGTGTATGTATGTTTGTGGGTGTGTGGGTGTGTGTATGTGTGGCTGTGTGTGTGTGGGTATGTGTGGCTGTGTGTGTGTGGGTGTGTGGTGTGTGTGGGTGTGTGTGTATGTATGTTGTGGGTGTGTGGGTGTGTGTATGTGTGTGTGATTCTCACCAACTGAAGCTACTTATGTGAATTATCAATGTAAACAAATGAGCTCATTTGACTGTGCTCCAGATATCTTCAAGCATAAGCGTTGCAAAATTTCCAAGAGTAGAACTAAATCTTACCTTTTCAAACAGAAACAAACAGCTGTGTCTTTGTGTGTGTGGTCTCCAGGCGAGATCTTGTCCGGTAATGGCTGAAGCCTCTATCGGAGCGTGTTTCCTTCTACTTATAATTTTTTTCACGTGAAAGCTTAGCTCTTCTTTAGCGTGTCCTCTTGTAGATGCGGGTTAATTGGCCCGGAATCCAGCACGCCTCCTTTTGCACCTGGGTTTCGAACCACCGCAGGTGGAATTTTGGTAGTCTATTTGTATTAATATTTGTCATCCACATATTTTTCTCTAATTTCTGTGCTAATCTTGTATGGTAGAAGTACAACAGAGATGAGATAAAGAATGGATCAGGTAAAAGTAGGTTTAAAGACATTAGGGAAGATACTGTGCAATCAAATTTGACAATGAAAACAAGAAAACGAGTTCTTAAATATTATGTAGAATCCGTCTTAACATATGAATGTGAATTATGGACAATAGGAGAACAGAAAAGAAAAGCACTGAAGGCTGTAGAAATGTGGTTTTACAGAAGAATATTGAGAATACCATGGACAGCTAAGAGGAATAATGGAAGCGCTCTGAAAGAATCAGGAGCCGCGATAGCTCAGTGGTTAGTGAACTGGACTACAAAGGACAAGAGGTAGGGTTCGTTCCAAACCGATGGCTTCCAGGTTCACCCAGCCTTTAATGGGTACCGGATTTTTTTCTGGGAAAATAAAGCGGCACGGGCGTAATACCGACCACATTACCGCAAAAATCATGTGCCGAAGGTCTGTAAAATTTATGGTCACTAACACCATATTCCCTAAACGCCACTTGGTGTGACGGGGGTACTTTACTTTTTTTTACTTACATATACAAACAAAAAATAAAATATAGTACACCCTCACGCCAAGTGGCGTATAGGGAATATGGTGTTAATGACCATACATTTTACAGACCTTCGGCACATGATTTTTGTGGTAATGTGGTCGGTATTACGCCCGTGCCGCTTTACTCTCCCAGAAAAAAATCCGATACACATTGAAGGCTTGATGAACCCGGACGCGTCGGTTGGGATCGAACCCTTCCTTTTGTCCTTTGTAGTCCAGTTCACTAACCACTGAGCTATCGCGGCTCCCAAATATATATATATATTGCAGCCCGAAAACTCACAGAATTGTAATTTTTAAAATCTTGTAATTACGAGCATTATTGTACTAAAATATTCACACACATTTACTTTAGTTTAGCTACCGTTTTGCGTGTGTGTGTGTGTGGGTGTGTATGTGTGGCTGTGTGTGGATGTGTGTGTGCGGGTGTGTGGGTGTGTGGGTGTGTGTGTATGTATGTTTGTGGGTGTGTGGGTGTGTGTATGTGTGTGTGATTCTCACCAACTGAAGCTACTTATGTGAATTATCAATGTAAACAAATGAGCTCATTTGACTGTGCTCCAGATATCTTCAAGCATAAGCGTTGCAAAATTTCCAAGAGTAGAACTAAATCTTACCTTTTCAAACAGAAACAAACAGCTGTGTCTTTGTGTGTGTGGTCTCCAGGCGAGATCTTGTCCGGTAATGGCTGAAGCCTCTATCGGAGCGTGTTTCCTTCTACTTATAATTTTTTTCACGTGAAAGCTTAGCTCTTCTTTAGCGTGTCCTCTTGTAGATGCGGGTTAATTGGCCCGGAATCCAGCACGCCTCCTTTTGCACCTGGGTTTCGAACCACCGCAGGTGGAATTTTGGTAGTCTATTTGTATTAATATTTGTCATCCACATATTTTTCTCTAATTTCTGTGCTAATCTTGTATGGTAGAAGTACAACAGAGATGAGATAAAGAATGGATCAGGTAAAAGTAGGTTTAAAGACATTAGGGAAGATACTGTGCAATCAAATTTGACAATGAAAACAAGAAAACGAGTTCTTAAATATTATGTAGAATCCGTCTTAACATATGAATGTGAATTATGGACAATAGGAGAACAGAAAAGAAAAGCACTGAAGGCTGTAGAAATGTGGTTTTACAGAAGAATATTGAGAATACCATGGACAGCTAAGAGGAATAATGGAAGCGCTCTGAAAGAATCAGGAGCCGCGATAGCTCAGTGGTTAGTGAACTGGACTACAAAGGACAAGAGGTAGGGTTCGTTCCAAACCGATGGCTTCCAGGTTCACCCAGCCTTTAATGGGTACCGGATTTTTTTCTGGGAAAATAAAGCGGCACGGGCGTAATACCGACCACATTACCGCAAAAATCATGTGCCGAAGGTCTGTAAAATTTATGGTCACTAACACCATATTCCCTAAACGCCACTTGGTGTGACGGGGGTACTTTACTTTTTTTTACTTACATATACAAACAAAAAATAAAATATAGTACACCCTCACGCCAAGTGGCGTATAGGGAATATGGTGTTAATGACCATACATTTTACAGACCTTCGGCACATGATTTTTGTGGTAATGTGGTCGGTATTACGCCCGTGCCGCTTTACTCTCCCAGAAAAAAATCCGATACACATTGAAGGCTTGATGAACCCGGACGCGTCGGTTGGGATCGAACCCTTCCTTTTGTCCTTTGTAGTCCAGTTCACTAACCACTGAGCTATCGCGGCTCCAAAATATATATATATATATTGCAGCCCGAAAACTCACAGAATTGTAATTTTTAAAATCTTGTAATTACGAGCATTATTGTACTAAAATATTCACACACATTTACTTTAGTTTAGCTACCGTTTTGCGTGTGTGTGTGTGTGGGTGTGTATGTGTGGCTGTGTGTGGATGTGTGTGTGCGGGTGTGTGGGTGTGTGGGTGTGTGTGTATGTATGTTTGTGGGTGTGTGGGTGTGTGTATGTGTGTGTGATTCTCACCAACTGAAGCTACTTATGTGAATTATCAATGTAAACAAATGAGCTCATTTGACTGTGCTCCAGATATCTTCAAGCATAAGCGTTGCAAAATTTCCAAGAGTAGAACTAAATCTTACCTTTTCAAACAGAAACAAACAGCTGTGTCTTTGTGTGTGTGGTCTCCAGGCGAGATCTTGTCCGGTAATGGCTGAAGCCTCTATCGGAGCGTGTTTCCTTCTACTTATAATTTTTTTCACGTGAAAGCTTAGCTCTTCTTTAGCGTGTCCTCTTGTAGATGCGGGTTAATTGGCCCGGAATCCAGCACGCCTCCTTTTGCACCTGGGTTTCGAACCACCGCAGGTGGAATTTTGGTAGTCTATTTGTATTAATATTTGTCATCCACATATTTTTCTCTAATTTCTGTGCTAATCTTGTATGGTAGAAGTACAACAGAGATGAGATAAAGAATGGATCAGGTAAAAGTAGGTTTAAAGACATTAGGGAAGATACTGTGCAATCAAATTTGACAATGAAAACAAGAAAACGAGTTCTTAAATATTATGTAGAATCCGTCTTAACATATGAATGTGAATTATGGACAATAGGAGAACAGAAAAGAAAAGCACTGAAGGCTGTAGAAATGTGGTTTTACAGAAGAATATTGAGAATACCATGGACAGCTAAGAGGAATAATGGAAGCGCTCTGAAAGAATCAGGAGCCGCGATAGCTCAGTGGTTAGTGAACTGGACTACAAAGGACAAGAGGTAGGGTTCGATCCCAACCGACGGCTTTCGGGTTCACCCAGCCTTAAATGGGTACCGGATTTGTTATGGGAAATTAAAGCGGCACTGGCGTAATACCGACCACATTACCCCAAAAATCATGTACCGAAGGTCTGTAAATGTTATGGTCACTAACACCATATTCCCTATACGCCACTTGGCGTGTCGGGGGTACTTTACTTTTTTTAAATATTGTAGATTGACAATATCTGGTAGTTCAAGATCTCAGTTACACTCAGTTGCGTTTAGGGAACAATGCCATAATGCCCTTACTTTCTCAGAGAGATTTCTGGTGCCCATTCAGAGATTCTAAGTGACTCCAAAATTCATGTCAGTCCGAACAAACAAAAAATTCGTGAAATCTGGGACTCGTCTGACCAGAAGCAAACGCCGTAAATACCGATCTCCGAAGACTCCTGTTAGTGTCGAGTATTTGGTTACCATCGGAACATGTTTGGATTAGTTAATACAAGGATTTAAAGGCAGGAGACTTAATTCTGTAACGCACAACGTGCTCCCTTCGCTATCAAATTCGTTTTTTTTCCAATAATTCCGGTTCAAATTAAACTTTGTTGCAGTGTCCTCATTCTATTTCTTCTTCCTCTTCCTCTTCCTCTTCCTCTTCTTCTACTTCTACTTCTTCATCATTTGCTTTTCAGCGTTGAAGGACGTTACAGTTTTCCCAGATTTTGCTCTTCTCTTGACCTTTGCTGCTGTTATGTTTCCTAGTGTTTCTAAACTTCCATCAATCAATCTTTTGCTTTTGTTTTGAATTATGCTGCTGCTATGTTTCCTAGTGTTTCTAATATTCCATCAATCCATCTCTCGTGATCGGCCCTTGTTTCTGGTCTTCTGGCACCGTTTATTAAAGGCTCATTGTGTTGTGTTTTGATCCTTCTGTCTCATCACATGGCCAAACCATTTTATCTGTTATTTCTTTTCTCAGTTCTTCTTTTCTGATCTTATCTCCAAGGTTTTTTACTATCGCACGTCTAACACATTTATTTTTTTGTGGTGGTTATTTTTCATATTGTTCTTGGCTCTAGAATCCTGTCCTATCATTGATAGCGCAAAGTTGGCATGGTAATTGTGTTGTAAAGTGCACGTTTTGCCACCAATCATTTCATTGTTGGACAGTAGAATTGACAGTTGTCCGACGACAAGCTCTTTTGCTTCTTGGGTCTATTTCTGCTGCTTTTAAACTACCGTTTGTCACCAGAATTCCCATTTATTTAAAATCCCCCACCTGTTTTCATTCTCTACCGTATATCGTTATGTTCATGTTTTGTTTCTGTTGTTCCAGTATCCTCATTAGTGATCAACAATATTGTTAAAAGTTGCCGGGCTTCGGAAACCTGTGGGACACCGCACGTTGGTCTATACTGCAGCACAGTCATTTTTGATTGGACATTTGAGAGGGAGGAGGTCATCATCATCATCAACAAGTACCGGGCCTGTTGGCGAAGGTGATCATGTCTCTCCACAACCTTCGATTTCGACAGTTATTTCTGTTGTTGACCTTCTGCTAAGCCATTCTCTTAAGCTGTCTGTTATTTTTTCTCTTTGCTTCCCTCTATCTCTTCGTCCCTCAATTTGTCCAGTTGTTACAATATATTCCAGTTGTTCTCCTCTCATTACATGGCCAAATAATGATGATTGTTTCTTCCTAATATTGGAAATTAGTTCTCTTTTTGCTTTGACCTCTTTCAGAACATTTTCATTACTCTTCTTAGCTGTTCATGGTATTCTCAACATTCTTCTGTAAAACCACATTTCTACAGACTCCAGTGATTTTCTTGTCTGTTGTCATATTGTCCATGATTCACATCCATATGTTAAGACTGACTCTACATAACATTTAAGAACTCTCTATTTTGTTTCTATTGTCAAAAATTGATTACGTAGTATCCTCCTCATTTTTTTGAAAGAAGGGGAACTGGTAGACAGAGAAAAAACAGGGGAACTGGTAGTCAGAGAAAAAAACTCATTCTACTATCCAGAAATGTAAATGGGAAGTCTTAAGAAGAATCAAATAAATGTTAAAAGGATAATGATGTAAGTAAACGATACCAGGTACCAGGAATGCTCATAAAAAGCGACTAAGGAGGGTTGGTCATGGCACTGGTTATCCTGTACTGTAAAAAAAAATAAGCCGAAAAAACTTCACAAACATGGACAAGTCAAAGAAAAGAATACACGTAAATGTGCCATCCAGGAAAGATAAAGGCTCACTGTCTAAGAGATGTATGGTGCAATCCGAAGTCCGGGACGCCGACTCACCTTTTGTCTACCAGGAAATGAGGAAGACCAAGGTATTCTTGGAGAAGGCAGATAGAAGCAGAGAGAAGATTAAGGGGAAGACATGGAGTGAACTTAAAAGAATGGCAAGAAACATAACGGCTTGGAAAATGTTTGTTGAAGACCTATGCTGCACGGGGAGCTGAAAGGTAGAAGAAGAAACGATAACTCGTAACACGTAATGTTGTGTAAAAGTAAAGTGAATCACCAAGTTACTGGGATAGTTGAGAAGGGGCGTATGACTGACCAGAAAAAAATACATTAAGAAATGAGATTATGAGGGAAATAGTTGGCACGGAGTGATATTCATTTACAAAGACAGCAAATTAAATTGATTGTCTACCTGGAAAGAAAGCCTTGTGACGTAATACTGTACATGGAATGATTGTCTACCTGGAAAGAAAGCCTTGTGACGTAATACTGTACATGGCATGATTGTCTACCTGGAAAGAAAGCCTTGTGAAGTAATACAGTACATGGCATGATTGTCTACCTGGAAAGAAAGCCTTGTGAAGTAATACAGTACATGGCATGATTGTCTACCTGGAAAGAAAGCCTTGTGACGTAATACTGTACATAAAAGTAAAAGTAAAGTACCCCCGTCACGCCAAGTGGCGTATAGGGAAAAATATGGTGTTAGTGACCCTATATTTTACAGACCTTCAGCACTTTTTGGGGCAATGTGGTCAGTATTACGCCCGTGCTGCTTTACTTTCCCAGAAAAAAATCCGGTACCCATTTAAGGCTGGGTGAACCCGGAAGCCGTCGGTTGGGATCGAACCCTACCCCTTGTCCGTGGTAGTCCAGTTCACTAACCACTGAGCTATCGACGCAAAATGAGAAGGGCACAGAGAGCTTGCACCAGAAACCAAGCACGTTGGAGTGACAACTTCAGAGAAGATCTACGACAGCATCAAGTGCCATGGCTGACACTGTCAGAGGAACAAGAACCAGAACTGTGTATCCCCCTCGATTCCCAAAGTTGGAAATAAAGAAACTAGTGAAGGAGGAGGGGAAGAAGACGAAGAGGAGAAGAAGTTGTAAAAGAAGATGAAAAGGACGAACAACAAAAGGAAGGGAGTATTAAGTATGACTATTCACTGTATCTGCCGGCATAATTGTCGAAATTCAGCCGAATCTGTTTCTTCCTGTTATCACCTTCACTAGCTCGGTGATTTAGATGAGGAACATCGAGATCGACCTCACGTTCGCTTTATCGCTCATCAAGCCCTTTACCATAATACTCTACTGACACTCTAAACAAAGCCCTTTACCATAATACTCTACTGACACTCTAAACAAAGCCCTTTACCATAATACTCTACTGACACTCTAAACAAAGCTCTTTACCATAATACTCTACTGACACTCTAAACAAAGCCCTTTACCATAATACTCTACTGACACTCTAAACAAAGCTCTTTACCATAATACTCTACTGACACTCTAAACAAAGCCCTTTACCATAATACTCTACTGACACTCTAAACAAAGCTCTTTACCATAATACTCTACTGACACTCTAAACAAAGCCCTTTACCATAATACTCTACTGACACTCTAAACAAAGCTCTTTACCATAATACTCTACTGACACTCTAAACAAAGCCCTTTACCATAATACTCTACTGACACTCTAAACAAAGCCCTTTACCATAATACTCTACTGACACTCTAAACAAAGCTCTTTACCATAATACTCTACTGACACTCTAAACAAAGCCCTTTACCATAATACTCTACTGACACTCTAAACAAAGCTCTTTACCATAATACTCTACAAACACTCTAAACAAAGCCCTTTACCATAATACTCTACTGACACTCTAAACAAAGCTCTTTACCATAATACTCTACTGACACTCTAAACAAAGCTCTTTACCATAATACTCTACTGACACTCTAAACAAAGCTCTTTACCATAATACTCTACTGACACTCTAAACAAAGCTCTTTACCATAATACTCTACTGACACTCTAAACAAAGCCCTTTACCATAATACTCTACTGACACTCTAAACAAAGCTCTTTACCATAATACTCTACTGACACTCTAAACAAAGCTCTTTGCCATAATACTCTACTGACACTCTAAACAAAGCCCTTTACCATAATACTCTACTGACACTCTAAACAAAGCTCTTTACCATAATACTCTACAGACACTCTAAACAAAGCCCTTTACCATAATACTCTACTGACACTCTAAACAAAGCTCTTTACCATAATACTCTACTGACACTCTAAACAAAGCTCTTTACCATAATACTCTACTGAC
Organism: Megaustenia siamemsis; assembly: GCA_032433765.1. Taxonomy (NCBI): domain Eukaryota; kingdom Metazoa; phylum Mollusca; class Gastropoda; order Stylommatophora; family Ariophantidae; genus Megaustenia; species Megaustenia siamemsis. The sequence continues at coordinate 23,261,102 of JAVIAB010000156.1, read as the reverse complement.
ACTCTAAACAAAGCTCTTTACCATAATACTCTACTGACACTCTAAACAAAGCTCTTTACCATAATACTCTACTGACACTCTAAACAAAGCTCTTTACCATAATACTCTACTGACACTCTAAACAAAGCTCTTTACCATAATACTCTACTGACACTCTAAACAAAGCCCTTTACGATAATACTCTACTGACACTCTAAACAAAGCTCTTTACCATAATACTCTACTGACACTCTAAACAAAGCTCTTTACCAAAATACTCTACTGACACTCTAAACAAAGCCCTTTACCATAATACTCTACTGACACTCTAAACAAAGCTCTTTACCATAATACTCTACTGACACTCTAAACAAAGCCCTTTACATAATACTCTACTGACACTCTAAACAAAGCTCTTTACCATAACACTCTACTGACACTCTAAACAAAGCTCTTTACCATAATACTCTACTGACACTCTAAACAAAGTTTTTTTACCACACGACCACTGACACTCTAAACAGAACTGTTTACAACAAGACTACTGACACTCTAAACAGAGCTCTTTACCATAAGACCACTGTCATTCTAAACAGAGCTCTTTACCAAAAGAATACTGACACTCTAAACAGAAGTGATTACTACAAGACTACAGACATTCTAAACATAGATCTTTACCATAAGATTACTGACATTCTAAACATAGCTCTTTACCATAATGCTCTAATGACACTATAAACAAAGCTTTTTACCATTATACTCTACTGACACTCTAAATAAAGCTCTTTACCATAATACTCTACTGACACTCTAAACATAGCTTTTTACCACAGGACTACTGACACTCTAAACATAACTTTTTGCAACAAGACTACTGACACTTTAAAAAGGCTCTTTGCAATAAGACCACTGACATTCTAAACAGAGCTCTTTACCACAAGACTACTGACACTCTAAACAGATGTGTTTACCACACGACTACTGACATTCTAAACAGATATCTTTACCATAAGACTACTGACACTCTAAACTGAGTTCTTTATCATAAGACTCTACGGACACTCTAAACAGAGCTCTTTACGATAAGACTACTGACACTATAAACATAGCTCTTTACGATAAGACTACTGACACACCAATACAACCCTCTGCATGTTATCTGTCTAAAAAGGGTTGATCACCCTCCGGGTTGCATCTAGTGTTTTGTCATCCATTATTTGAACCAGTGAACTAAAAAGCTACAAATTAACGAATACAAAATATTAAATATTCATTGCAGTACACAGTTTTGCAACCTGATAACTCCATTACCAGACATTAATATCTTTCTATTTAAACTATATATAAATTTATCGACTAATATTTACTGGATGCATAACAGAAATGCATTTGCAAATGTGTCTCACGCAGGCAATTGATAAATCCGTCACAAATTGAATTATCTTTTCCAATTCTAGGATTTGTACATGTCATTGACTACCAGACTCGCATACCGCGAATGCTATAAACTAGCAATTTATATGACGTTGTACACGTTTAAGGCATTCGTCACGTAACCTAGGTAACCTTGCCCAAGCCACAATCAAGAATATCACATCTTCAGTGACAAGTTAATCAGTAATGGAATTTGTTGAATTTGAAACGTCCTATTCCCTCATAAATATTTGTAAATATAATTGAGTACATTGAAAATATTAATTTCAAAAGACATAATCAGAAATTGAAGTATTTTTCTGTGAAAATAATTATAATTTTATCAAATTGTGTTTCGAGTTTTTATTAGTTTTATGTCGCTTTATATTTTGTTTTTATCAACTTCGATATTTGATTGGTGGTATTTAAAGGGATTGGTTTTCCCTCCTACTTTGTTAATATGTTGGCTGGGATGTACGGGTCTTATAGCATATCAAATGTGTTGCAAGTCATTGAAGAAATATAGACACTAGCAGAATATTCCATAATAAGGCCAGAATGAAATTGCACGTTTGTGTGCATAACTTATTTTTTAATGCAGAGACGGCAGGACAAAATCATCGTCATCATCATCATCATTGAGTGCCGTCTCCGCATCAAAGGTTGGCTACCATGAAGCGTCATTCCACTATGACTCTTGCTTTGACGGGGCAGATTGTCATAGGCTGACTTGTCACTCGTTTTGATGTTACTCGTCCATGTTAGTCTTGGTCTGCCTCTGCCTCTTTTATCTTGTATTTTCCCTTTCAATATTACTTTTATTAGGCTGTTGTGTCTTTTAACATGACCCAAAAATTTCATTTGTCTTGCTCTAATTGTGTTTAGTAGTTCTCTTTTCATTTTTAGTTGTTTTAACACTTCCTCGTTTGTTTTCTTTTCTTTCAATCCAATTCTACCTATTCTTCTATAAATCCACCTTTCAAATGCTTAAATTTTCTGTTCTGTTTTCTGGTCTAAAGTCCATGTTTCTGCACAATACAGGAATATTGAGAAGATGTAACATTTTGCTATTCTTAGTTTTAGCCCTGGTGTTATTTGTTTTGATGTTAGTATATTTTTCATGTCATTGAAATTACTTTTTGCCATACCTATTCTTTTATTTATTTCAGTTGTACATTTTCCATCACATGTTATAGTATGTCCCAGGTAGTTGTAGTTCTGAACTGTCTCTAGATGTATTCCTTCCACTTTGATATTTAATTGTAGGTCTTGAGAATTTTCTTTGTTTATGATCATAGTTTTAGTCTTTTTAATATTCATATCTAGTCCACATTTTTTGCTTGTCATATTTATTTCATTAAGTAATTGTTGTAGATCTTTAGGATTTTCTGCTAGTAGAACAGTATCATCGGCATATCTTAGGTTATTGATTATCTTCCCATTAATATTTTGGATTGGCATCTCTGTGATGTTTTTAAAGATTTGCTCAGTGTATAAATTGAACAAACTTGGTGATAGGATGCATCCTTGTCTTACTCCTCTTTTTACATCAATGGGTGTAGAGTTCTCCTTGTTATATTGTATTATTGCTGTTTGCTCCCAGTACAAATTACATATCAGTCGTATGTCTGTGTCATCCAGATTTATATCTTTTAGGCAGTCTATAAGTTGCTCATGGTGTATTCTATCACAAATGCTTTGGTGTAGTCTATGAAGCAGGCATATATTGGTTTGTTTACTTCTACGTACTTTTCAATCAATGTCCTCATGCTGAATATGGCTTCTTTTGTCCCACTGTTTTTCCTGAATCCGAATTGCTGCTCATCTAATTCAGTATTAATTTTATTCTGAATCCTTCCTTGTATAGCTTTTAGTAAAATTTTGGTTACCTGGCTCATTAGGCTTATTGTTCTAAAATCACTGCATTCAACTGCACCATTCTTTTTAGGCAATGCAATGAAAGTTTATGTTAGGACAAAATCACTAACATAGAATTATGAAAATGTACCTGTCAAATCCCAGTGGATAAAGAGATACAGCGAAAACGATGGCGCTGGATAGGACACACACTACGGAAGCCAACTGAGAGTATTACACAAAAAGCCCTTTTCTGGAATCACCATGGGAAAAGACAAAGAGGAAGACCAAGAGATCCTTGGAGAAAACAGACAGAAGGAGAGATGAAGATGATGGAGAAGACATGTAATGATCTTAAAAGATTGGCAAGAAACAGAACGACTTGGAAAGTGTTTGTTGAAGACCTATGCTCCACAGGTAGTTGAAAGTGTTTGTTGAAGACCTATGCTCCACAGGTAGTTGAAAGTGTTTGTTGAAGACATATGCCCCACAGGTAGTTGAAAGTGTTTGTTGAAGACATATGCCCCACAGGTAGTTGAAAGTGTTTGTTGAAGACATATGCCCCACAGGTAGTTGAAAGTGTTTGTTGAAGACATATGCCCCACAGGAAGCTGAAAGTGTTTGTTGAAGACATATGCCCCACAGGTAGTTGAAAGTGTTTGTTGAAGACATATGCCCCACAGGTAGTTGAAAGTGTTTGTTGAAGACATATGCCCCACAGGTAGTTGAAAGTGTTTGTTGAAGACATATGCCCCACAGGTAGTTGAAAGTGTTTGTTGAAGACATATGCCCCACAGGTAGTTGAAAGTGTTTGTTGAAGACATATGCCCCACAGGTAATTGAAAGTGTTTGTTGAAGACATATGCCCCACAGGTAGTTGAAAGTGTTTGTTGAAGACATATGCCCCACAGGAAGCTGAAAGTGTTTGTTGAAGACATATTCCCCACAGGTAGTTGAAAGTGTTTTTGTTGAAGACATATGCCCCACAGGTAGTTGAAAGTGTTTGTTGAAGACCTATGCTCCACAGGTAGTTGAAAGTGTTTGTTGAAGACCTATGCTCCACAGGTAGTTGAAAGTGTTTGTTGAAGACATATGCCCCACAGGTAGTTGAAAGTGTTTGTTGAAGACATATGCCCCACAGGTAGTTGAAAGTGTTTGTTGAAGACATATGCCCCACAGGTAGTTGAAAGTGTTTGTTGAAGACATATGCCCCACAGGAAGCTGAAAGTGATTGTTGAAGACATATGCCCCACAGGTAGTTGAAAGTGTTTGTTGAAGTCATATGCCCCACAGGTAGTTGAAAGTGTTTGTTGAAGACCTATGCTCCACAGGTAGTTGAAAGTGTTTGTTGAAGACATATGCCCCACAGGTAGTTGAAAGTGTTTTTGTTGAAGACATATGCCCCACAGGTAGTTGAAAGTGTTTGTTGAAGACATATGCCCCACAGGTAGTTGAAAGTGTTTGTTGAAGACATATGCCCCACAGGTAGTTGAAAGTGTTTGTTGAAGACATATGCCCCACAGGTAGTTGAAAGTGTTTGTTGAAGACATATGCCCCACAGGTAGTTGAAAGTGTTTGTTGAAGACATATGCCCCACAGGTAATTGAAAGTGTTTGTTGAAGACATATGCCCCACAGGTAGTTGAAAGTGTTTGTTGAAGACATATGCCCCACAGGTAGTTGAAAGTGTTTGTTGAAGACATATGCCCCACAGGTAGTTGAAAGTGTTTGTTGAAGACATATGCCCCACAGGTAATTGAAAGTGTTTGTTGAAGACATATGCCCCACAGGTAGTTGAAAGTGTTTGTTGAAGACATATGCCCCACAGGAAGCTGAAAGTGTTTGTTGAAGACATATTCCCCACAGTAGTTGAAAGTGTTTTTTTGAAGACATATGCCCCACAGGTAGTTGAAAGTGTTTGTTGAAGACTATGCTCCACAGGTAGTTGAAAGTGTTTGTTGAAGACCTATGCTCCACAGGTAGTTGAAAGTGTTTGTTGAAGACATATGCCCCACAGGTAGTTGAAAGTGTTTGTTGAAGACATATGCCCCACAGGTAGTTGAAAGTGTTTGTTGAAGACATATGCCCCACAGGTAGTTGAAAGTGTTTGTTGAAGACATATGCCCCACAGGAAGCTGAAAGTGTTTGTTGAAGACATATGCCCCACAGGTAGTTGAAAGTGTTTGTTGAAGACATATGCCCCACAGGTAGTTGAAAGTGTTTGTTGAAGACATATGCCCCACAGGTAGTTGAAAGTGTTTGTTGAAGACATATGCCCCACAGGTAGTTGAAAGTGTTTGTTGAAGACATATGCCCCACAGGTAGTTGAAAGTGTTTGTTGAAGACATATGCCCCACAGGTAATTGAAAGTGTTTGTTGAAGACATATGCCCCACAGGTAGTTGAAAGTGTTTGTTGAAGACATATGCCCCACAGGAAGCTGAAAGTGTTTGTTGAAGACATATTCCCCACAGGTAGTTGAAAGTGTTTTTGTTGAAGACATATGCCCCACAGGTAGCTGAAAGTGTTTGTTGAAGACCTATGCTCCACAGGTAGTTGAAAGTGTTTGTTGAAGACCTATGCTCCACAGGTAGTTGAAAGTGTTTGTTGAAGACATATGCCCCACAGGTAGTTGAAAGTGTTTGTTGAAGACATATGCCCCACAGGTAGTTGAAAGTGTTTGTTGAAGACATATGCCCCACAGGTAGTTGAAAGTGTTTGTTGAAGACATATGCCCCACAGGAAGCTGAAAGTGTTTGTTGAAGACATATGCCCCACAGGTAGTTGAAAGTGTTTGTTGAAGTCATATGCCCCACAGGTAGTTGAAAGTGTTTGTTGAAGACCTATGCTCCACAGGTAGTTGAAAGTGTTTGTTGAAGACATATGCCCCACAGGTAGTTGAAAGTGTTTTTGTTGAAGACATATGCCCCACAGGTAGTTGAAAGTGTTTGTTGAAGACATATGCCCCACAGGTAGTTGAAAGTGTTTGTTGAAGACATATGCCCCACAGGTAGTTGAAAGTGTTTGTTGAAGACATATGCCCCACAGGTAGTTGAAAGTGTTTGTTGAAGACATATGCCCCACAGGTAGTTGAAAGTGTTTGTTGAAGACATATGCCCCACAGGTAGTTGAAAGTGTTTGTTGAAGACATATGCCCCACAGGAAGCTGAAAGTGTTTGTTGAAGACATATGCCCCACAGGTAGTTGAAAGTGTTTGTTGAAGACATATGCCCCACAGGTAGTTGAAAGTGTTTGTTGAAGACATATGCCCCACAGGTAGTTGAAAGTGTTTGTTGAAGACATATGCCCCACAGGTAGTTGAAAGTGTTTGTTGAAGACATATGCCCCACAGGAAGCTGAAATTGGTTGTTGAAGACCTATGCTCCACAGGTAGTTGAAAGTGTTTGTTGAAGACATATGCCCCACAGGTAGTTGAAAGTTTTTGTTGAAGACATATGCCCAACAGGTAGTTGAAAGTGTTTGTTGAAGACATATGCCCCACAGGTAGTTGAAAGTGTTTGTTGAAGACATATGCCCCACAGGTAGTTGAAAGTGTTTGTTGAAGACATATGCCCCACAGGTAGTTGAAAGTGTTTGTTGAAGACATATGCCCCACAGGTAATTGAAAGTGTTTGTTGAAGACATATGCCCCACAGGTAGTTGAAAGTGTTTGTTGAAGACATATGCCCCACAGGAAGCTGAAAGTGTTTGTTGAAGACATATTCCCCACAGGTAGTTGAAAGTGTTTTTTTGAAGACATATGCCCCACAGGTAGTTGAAAGTGTTTGTTGAAGACCTATGCTCCACAGGTAGTTGAAAGTGTTTGTTGAAGACCTATGCTCCACAGGTAGTTGAAAGTGTTTGTTGAAGACATATGCCCCACAGGTAGTTGAAAGTGTTTGTTGAAGACATATGCCCCACAGGTAGTTGAAAGTGTTTGTTGAAGACATATGCCCCACAGGTAGTTGAAAGTGTTTGTTGAAGACATATGCCCCACAGGAAGCTGAAAGTGTTTGTTGAAGACATATGCCCCACAGGTAGTTGAAAGTGTTTGTTGAAGTCATATGCCCACAGGTAGTTGAAAGTGTTTGCTGAAGACCTATGCTCCACAGGTAGTTGAAAGTGTTTGTTGAAGACATATGCCCCACAGGTAGTTGAAAGTGTTTTTGTTGAAGACATATGCCCCACAGGTAGTTGAAAGTGTTTGTTGAAGACATATGCCCCACAGGTAGTTGAAAGTGTTTGTTGAAGACATATGCCCCACAGGTAGTTGAAAGTGTTTGTTGAAGACATATGCCCCACAGGTAATTGAAAGTGTTTGTTGAAGACATATGCCCCACAGGTAGTTGAAAGTGTTTGTTGAAGACATATGCCCCACAGGTAGTTGAAAGTGTTAGTTGAAGACATATGCCCCACAGGTAGTTGAAAGTGTTTGTTGAAGACATATGCCCCACAGGTAATTGAAAGTGTTTGTTGAAGACATATGCCCCACAGGTAGTTGAAAGTGTTTGTTGAAGACATATGCCCCACAGGAAGCTGAAAGTGTTTGTTGAAGACATATTCCCCACAGGTAGTTGAAAGTGTTTTTTTGAAGACATATGCCCCACAGGTAGTTGAAAGTGTTTGTTGAAGACCTTTGCTCCACAGGTAGTTGAAAGTGTTTGTTGAAGACCTATGCTCCACAGGTAGTTGAAAGTGTTTGTTGAAGACATATGCCCCACAGGTAGTTGAAAGTGTTTGTTGAAGACATATGCCCCACAGGTAGTTGAAAGTGTTTGTTGAAGACATATGCCCCACAGGTAGTTGAAAGTGTTTGTTGAAGACATATGCCCCACAGGAAGCTGAAAGTGTTTGTTGAAGACATATGCCCCACAGGTAGTTGAAAGTGTTTGTTGAAGTCATATGCCCCACAGGTAGTTGAAAGTGTTTGTTGAAGACCTATGCTCCACAGGTAGTTGAAAGTGTTTGTTGAAGACATATGCCCCACAGGTAGTTGAAAGTGTTTTTGTTGAAGACATATGCCCCACAGGTAGTTGAAAGTGTTTATTGAAGACATATGCCCCACAGGTAGTTGAAAGTGTTTGTTGAAGACATATGCCCCACAGGAAGCTGAAAGTGTTTGTTGAAGACATATGCCCCTCAGGTAGTTGAAAGTGTTTGTTGAAGACATATGCCCCACAGGTAGTTGAAAGTGTTTGTTGAAGACATATGCCCCACAGGTAGTTGAAAGTGTTTGTTGAAGACATATGCCCCACAGGTAGTTGAAAGTGTTTGTTGAAGACATATGCCCCACAGGTAGTTGAAAGTGTTTGTTGAAGACATATGCCCCACAGGTAGTTGAAAGTGTTTGTTGAAGACATATGCCCCACAGGTAGTTGAAAGTGTTTGTTGAAGACATATGCCCCACAGGAAGCTGAAAGTGTTTGTTGAAGACATATGCCCCACAGGTAGTTGAAAGTGTTTGTTGAAGACATATGCCCCACAGGTAGTTGAAAGTGTTTGTTGAAGACATATGCCCCACAGGTAGTTGAAAGTGTTTGTTGAAGACATATGCCCCACAGGTAGTTGAAAGTGTTTGTTCAAGACATATGCCCCACAGGTAGTTGAAAGTGTTTGTTGAAGACATATGCCCCACAGGAAGCTGAAAGTGTTTGTTGAAGACATATGCCCCACAGGAAGCTGAAAGTGTTTGTTGAAGACATATGCCCCACAGGTAGTTGAAAGTGTTTGTTGAAGACATATGCCCCACAGGTAGTTGAAAGTGTTTGTTGAAGACCTATGCCCCACAGGAAGCTGAAAGGTAGAATAAGAAAAGGCAGAGACGGGTTAGCTCTCTTTAAAGTTAGAAGCTTCTTAACACCGATATAGACCAAAAGGTATTCTTAAGGGTATTTGTACATAGCGTACATAACACTTTTGTAACGGTTGTACACAGTGTATATAACACTTTCGCAGTTTTCGACACTTTGTACATACAATTCGTAGTGTTCGTACACAGTGTGTATACCACCTTCGTAGCGGTCGTACAAGTACATACCACCTTCGTAGCGGTCTTACAACAAGTACATACAACCTTCGTAGCGCTCGTAGTTGTTACTGTTGTATTTTAACAATTACAGCTGTGTTCTATTAGACCCTAGGAAGCACAGCTAAAATAACAAATCACATCTCGCCAAAAACAAACTAAAGCATATATAATATGTGAACTCTAGACCTGTACAAGGGAAGCAACGCTAACAGTCTTAACCTGTTTTCCATTGTAGGCTGACTACCATGGACTACTATTTCACTCAACCTCTTCTGGGATGGTACACGCTGTCACAGGTTCTACTGTATACTTCTTTATGTCGTTAGTCTACTTTAGTCTTTGTTTAGTCTTGATTACAATACAATTTTCATCCCAACGTTGTGCTACCAATGCCAGACATATAGACCCCAGATGCAAGAACAAGAAGAAAATAACCTCTACTGAGATTAAATGTGTCAGACGAATGACAGGAAACAGTCTGAGAGTGAGAGATAAGATCAGAAATGAAGAACTGAGAAAAAAAATCTAAGAATAGCCCCCGCCATAGAATATATAAAGAAACAACAGATAAATTGGTTTGGCCACGTGACAAAGCAGAAAGATCAAAACACAACACAACGAGCTTTCAACAAACGTTGTGGTAATACCAGACCCAAGGGTCGACCACGAAAAAGATGCATCGACGGAATATTAAAAGCACTAGGAAACATAACAGCAGCAGAGGCGAACAGAAGAGCAAAAGACCGCAAATTATATATGCCCTCGACGCTGAAAGGCAAATGAGGAAGGGAAGAAGAAGTAGCAGAAGAGTCTTTGTTTGCCTCTAGTTCATTTATTCTGTAACCCCCCCCCCCCCATTTTCTCCCCAACCCCCAAAGTAGGTTATTGTGCCCCTTTTCGTGTCCACAATTATCATGTCTTGTAGGAATTGTGTTCAGGAATTCTTTCTTCATTTTCATCTTGATGATGAAATAAATAACCGAATTGGTAAGGCAGCCACGAGCTTCGGCAAATTCACAGAAAGGGCCTGGAACAACACGACACTAACATTGAAGACCAAACTCTTAATATATCAAACTTGTGTGCTTAGCACGCTATTGTATGGGTCTGAAACCTGGACAACATATTCAAACCAGGTAAAAAGACTAAATGTCTTCCACATGCGATGTCTCCGCAGAATAATGCACATCAAATGGCAGGATAAAATAACCAACTTAACTGGCATGCAACGTGCTAAGACCCCAACAATCATGACGATGCTCAGATGTCGAAGACTAAGATGGCTGGGGCACGTCCAGAGAATGAAAGAAAAACGCATCCCCAAGCAAATTTTATTTGGCGAACACGGAAAAAGACAAAGCGGCAGACCTAAACTATGATATAGAGATATCTGCAAATCATCTCTGAATGACTTCTCTATATATGAATATGACTGGGAACATTTGGCGAGTGATCGCACATGGGAGAGCATGTATAAGGGACGGTATAACATCATTTGAGACTGTGCTAAGACAAAACGTAGAAGAGAAAAGACTCATGAAAAAGGATCGAAAACCCTGTGGACCAGTGGGCCTGACTTGTTCATTCTGTGGCTGTGAGTGTTTGTCAAACATTGGTAGAATTAGCCACGAGAGAAGCTGTTTGACAAAAACTAAACCTCAAATAAATGCACAATAGCCTCCACTAGACCGTCTGACTCTGACCTATGGAAGCGAATCATGGACAGTAGACAAACAAATGAAAAGACGATTAGAGGCCACAGAGATGGGATTTCTCAGAAGAATGTTGAAAGTTCCCTGGCAGCTAAAAAGACCAATGAGAAAGTTCTCAAAGAGGCCAACACAAAAAGGGAGCTCCTAAAAGATATCAGAAAGAAGCAATCAACATTTTTCGGGCACATCATGAGAAGAGGAAAGTTGGAATACTTGGCTACAACTGGCAAAATAAAAGGAAATAGAGATCGCGGACGGCAAAGATAGAAAACACTGGATAGCTTGGTGTCATGGCATGGAAAACAGTTAACAACAGAACTGACACGATGCGCTGTGGATAGAAGATTGTGGAAGGACATGATCGCCTACGCCACCCGGTATGGCACGTGATGATGATGAGACCGTCTGACAAGACGAAAGGGCCATATATTTTCATCTTCCTCCTCTTTCTAATCATCTGAACTCCGATTGGAGTATATAGTACCCATCAGAGATCTCCACTTAATCCGGCCTGGAGGAAGCATGGAGAGCTCACGCCAGGACTTGTCAGCCTCTTTCATTCATCATGTATGGTTTGTCGCCATGCCACCAATGATCTGCCTCTTCTTCGTTTGCCCGGTGGTGTCCATGTTTATGCTAGGTGCGGTTGTCTGGTTTGTCCAATTTCTAGAACGTTTCTTCATTTTCTAATGGTTTAAAATATTATTTGTTTTCTTCTTCGTATACACACAATTCTACAAGAAGACTAAATTTACTATATTTCTGGAACTGATACAATAATTATATATTTATGTGTTTATCTATCGTTTGTTCTTTCGAGCCTTAGACAGCACATACAGCAGATATAGATTCTAGACTTACCATATTAGACGATCTATGGTGTGAAGTGTCTGCCCTTGCACATGACTCGCATGCATCTTGCCACATGTTCCTATTTTGGGCGAGTGTTTGAACATCAGCAAGGTAGTAGATTCCTGCTGTTGTTCCATCCCACCTCAGTGTTCTCAATGATTTTAAAAATATTTACATAACATTCTACAAGGAACTAAATCCACTGTATTCCGGCACTGATTTAACTATTTGAATTTGCGTCCATATACCATGATCATCATCATGTGCCATTCCGGTTGGCTTAAGCGATCACGTCCTTCCACAATCTTATATCTACAGTGCATCGTATCAGTTCTGTTGTTGACTGTTTTTCATGCCATGACACCAAGCTATTCAATATTTTCTCTCTTTGTCGTCCGCGATTTCTCTTTCCTTTTATTTTGCCAGTTGTAACCAAATATTCCAACTTTCCTCTTCTCATGATGTGCCCGAAAAATGTTGATTGTTTCTTTCTCAAGTTTTTAAGGCGCTCCATTTTTTGTACATAAATACGATAGCTATGAAAAGACAATGCAGGCTGGAAAGAACATATGTATTTCTTTTTAAACATAGAGAGATTTAGTGTTTCCTTCTTGTCCAATCATACTTTACTTTCCTTCATCTCTGTCGTCATCAATCAACAAGTTTAATAATTATGTTTTGGTCAATGTTATATAGCTGGTGTCCAACATGGTTCTCATTGTATTGGCTCCTATGATCATTCTCTTTTGGGACCTCGGTAGGAAAATCACCCGACCAGGCTACCGACCTTCGGACAACCCATGTTCAATTCCCGCTGGAAGCGCTGTGAGTTGTACTCGAGGTTGTAAAAAAAAAAAAAACACCCGCTGTCGACCCAGTCGCTGGCAGAAATAGGTACCAGGGTAGTACTCTGGGAAGGTGAGGAATGCAGCCTCGCATCGTGAGTTTTAATTCTTGAAGCGACACTATCCAGAAGTCTCGGAACACTTCTGGATAGGCGGCCGAGCACAAATGGGTGGAAACTCGCGTGCTAAGACGTCGATTCAAGTCTCGTATTTCACGCATTGATTTTTTGTTTAATGTGGCCGGTATTACTTTACGTGCTAAAGAAGTGAACAACTTTCTCAGTATAATTTCCGGTACCCATTTAAGGCTGCGTAAACCTGGAAGCCGTCGATCAGAATCGAACCCGACCTCTTGTCATTTGTAGTCCAGCTCACTAATCACTGAACTTTCCCATTCCTTTCCACACAAAACATATATTAAAAGAGAAGAAGGGAGAGGGCATGAGACAGATTAAGATGGAAAGGAAATAGCAAAGAAACGCTACGACAATATCAAATCACAATGATTGAAGATGTCAAAAGGGTGAGAACCAGTACCCGACAACTTTTCCTTTGTAGTTCAGTTCACTAACCACTGAGCTTCGCGGCTCCTCAATTGGGAATGTTTCAACAAATAAAACAGGGTGTTAGACAAGGTTGTGTGCTGTCACCAGATTTGTTTAATATTTATAGAGAGATTATTTTAAGATCCATAAGGGGCATGCCTGGAATAACAATTGGAGGTCATAATATAAATAATCTAGGGTATGCTGATGATACAGTCTTAAACACTAAGAGAAAAATTAGTTACAAGAAATGTTGGACTTTATAGTTAAAGAAAGTAAAAATATAGGACTTAATATAGGCCTTAATAGCAAAAAGACAGAAGTAATGGTAACAACAAAGGAAAAGACATCACCTCAGTGCAAAATAAAGACAAGTGGAACGATATTAAAACAGGTAAATGAATTTAAATATTTGGGAACTTTGTTAACCTCAGACGGAAGATGTACAAAAGAGGTGAGATACAGAATGGCTCAGGCAAAAGCAACTTTCCAAAAAATGAAAAATATACTATGCAATCCATTTTTTACAAAAGAAACTAGAAAATGAGTTTTTAAATGTTTTGTAGAGTCATTCTTAACATATGGATGTGACTCATGGACAATAGGACAACAGACAAGAAAATCACTGGAGTCTGTAGAAATGTGGTTTTACAGAAGAATGTTGAGAATATCAGGAACAGTTAAGAAGAGTAATGAAAATGTTCTGAAAGAGGTCGAAGCAAAACGAGAGCTAATTTCCAATATTAGGAAGAAACAATCATAATTTGTTGGCCATGGAATGAGAAGAGAACAGCTGCAATGTATTGTAACAACTGGAAAAATTGAGCGACGAAGAGATAGAGGGAAGCAAAGAGAAAAAATAACAGACAGCTTAAGAAGAATGGCTTGACATAAGGTCAAGAATAGAAATAAGAAATAACTGTCGAGATCGAGAGTTGTAGAGACACATGATCACCTATGCCAGCAGGCCCGGTACTTGATGATGATGATGATGCCTATATGCAATATATTTTTTATGCTCAAGTTTCAGACATAAAAAGATATTTATTTAATCCATTTATCTGTTCAATCATCTATGACAATTTTGTCTGTCTATCATTCCATTTCTCACCTACTCGTGACTCGTCTGACTTTTCTGGTTTGTCTGCTTATATTCTTTACTTCTATTGGTATGCCAGCGAAATTATTTCAGATTAACTTCACACTCGAACTTCACACTTAACTTCACATTTCATTAGATGAAATTCAGCGAACCGCAATAGAACGCGCCCAGTGTTAAAGTAACAATGAACACACACTGTGAATTGTCTAATTTCTGTCCGGTCGAATAGTTTACAGGCGTTGGATTACTAACGTCTTGTAATATGAATTCTGTGTACTACTTCCTGTGTTGTCAGACAATATACAAAATATAATACATGATTAGCCTGAATCATTTTAACATTTCAATGCATCTGTACAGAGATTAAATTACATTTTTTTTCTTCTAATTATTTCATCGCCAACGCAATGATTAGAGCACTCAAGACATTTAGTTGATAAATACGGTTACTTGAAAGCGTCTTAAAGTGACATTTCAGTTGTTTAATAAAATATTGAATAACATTATTAATAAATGAAAATGTCAGAGTAAACAACAATTCGTTCATTTTTATATTTGCTCTTTCAGGGATTGGTTCCAATTTGTGACGCCACACAGAGACATAAATTTTCTGGTGTATTTTTGTTTTAATAATATTTTATTACATATGATTATTTTACTTATGGATAGTAAAGGTGTGAAAGATTTATTAACGTTGAAACGTATTGTATGAAAGATGTCAGTTTTAGCCCCGTCACAGCTGCTTACTTTAATTTTAAAGTAGTATTTTAGTTCTAATCATAAAAATGTTGCTGTGGATATAAATAAATATACCACGAAGAAGGAGCAACGATAGCTCAGTGGTTAGTGAACTGGGTTACAAATGACAAGAGGTAGGGTTCGATCCCAACTGACGGCTTCAGGGTTCACCCAGCCTTTAAAGGGTACCGGATTTTTTTCTTGGAAAGTAAAGCGGCAGGGGCGTAATACCGACCACATTACCCCAAAAATCATTCCTACCGAAGAATATTGAGAATACCATGGACAGCTAAGAAGAGTAATGGAAACATAATAAAAAAGGCTAAATCAAAAAAGAGAGCTAATTTCCATTATTAGGAATAAACAATTATCATTTTTTTGCCATGTAATGAAAAGAGAACAGCTGGAATGTATTGTAACAACTGGAAAAATTGAGGGACGAAGAGATAATGGGAAGCAAAGAGAAAAGATACCAGACAGCTTAAGAGAATGGCTTGACAGAAGCTCAACAACAAAAATGATAAATAACTCTCGAGATCGAAGGTTGTGGAGAGGCATGATCACCTATGCCAGCAGGCCCGGTACTTGATGATGATGAATCTTTAGGAGAATAGAAATGTCATAATTTGACAAATGTGACCCTTTCCTTTTTTGTAAAGCAATCATAATTTCGTTACAAATGTAGGATACATTTAGACTATCGCTTCTCGCAAGATCAGTTTTAATGAACCATAGAACTTTACTGAAATCATGATTTAGAACTGAGAGCATTTATAATGACTACTGGCGGGCTGGTTGGTCTCGAGGCAAGACGCCGGCCTCGAGACAGAGAGGTTGTGGGTTCAAATCCCGGTTGTATCAGTTGGGATTTTTATTTATGATTTCTCTCTTCGACAAACACCTTCTGGCCTCAGCAGCGAGGCCAGGCTTGAAACGTCAATTATTCATGGATGGAAAAAATATGAGTACCTCCGAAGACGGAGTTATCTGCCTGTGCGGCGAGGGATGCCTGTGCCTACGGCTTCCGGGGAAAAAAATGGATTAACACGCAGAATTAATTTCCTAGTCTCTAGGGACTTCGTCAGAGGTAAAAGCTGGCGAATGCAAAAAAAAAAAAAATAATAATAATAATGGCTACTAAAGTACCATCAACAACTAGTTGTGAAAAACATTTTGATAAATTAAAATATAATGTGTTGAAATAAAATTAATAAAATATATGTACTACGCAGAGAGCAATGTAGATTAAAAACGTTAATAAGATATGATTTATATACACCGTTCTACAGAGGAAATTAAAATAATTTGGTCACATGAAAAGACACAGCGGGCTGGAAAGAACAGTAATGGATGGCATGGTACTAGTACGAAGCATCACGAGCAGACCGAGGAGAAGGTGATGTCATGACATCTAAGAGACCTTCAACATGACATCGGAAGTCGTGGGAGATCTGGCTAGAGAGTGGGTTTTCTTTCATACTGGCTGTGGTAAATGTCAGGTTCAGTGGGGGATCTGGCTAAAGATGGAGATTCTTTCATACTGGCTGTGGTAAATGTAATGTTCAGTGGGAGATCTGGCTAAAGATGGAGATTCTTTCATACTGGCTGTGGTAAATGTCATGTTCAGTGGGAGATCTGGCTAGAGAGTGGGTTTTCTTTCATACTGGCTGTGGTAAATGTCATTTTCAGTGGGAGATCTGGCTAAAGATGGAGATTCTTTCATACAGCCTGTGGTAAATGTAATGTTCAGTGGGAGATCTGGCTAAAGATTGAGATTCTTTCATACTGGCTGTGGTAAATGTCATGTTCAGTGGGAGATCTGGCTAAAGATGGAGATTCTTTCATACAGGCTGTGGTAAATGTAATGTTCAGTGGGAGATCTGGCTAAAGATTGAGATTCTTTCATACTGGCTGTGGTAAATGTCATGTTCAGTGGGAGATCTGGCTAAAGATGGAGATTCTTTCATACTGGCTGTGGTAAATGTCATGTTCAGTGGGAGATCTGGCTAAAGATGGAGATTCTTTCAGACGGGCTGTGGTAAATGTCATGTTCAGTGGGAGATCTGGCTAAAGATGGAGATTCTTTCATACTGGCTGTGGTAAATGTCATGTTCAGTGGGAGATCTGGCTAAAGATGGAGATTCTTTCAGACGGGCTGTGGAGCTGCAAATAAATTGCGATCTGGTGATGGCTGCATACTTTATCACATTGAATTTACGTTTGGACAGAGTCCTTCCGGTTAACGAAGGGACTGTTGAACGGTTTGTAAAAATCTGTTGAACTCGGAAAGAAAGACGGAAAGATGAAAGAGGGAAAGAAAGAAAGAAAGAACGAAGAAATAAAAGAAGGAAAGAAAGAAATAAGTAAGAAAGAAAGAAAGAAATAAAAAAGAAATAAGCTGATGAATATTAACTTTTGGAATTTGTGAAGTAATTACCAAAAATCATAGAGATCAAAACTCTTTACAATATTTCTCACCAAACTTTACCAAAATAAAAAATAAAAATGCATCTGAAACGAAGCACACCATGAAAATATCAGGAGTGGGTTAATGCTTTGTTGGAATATAACACCATCGGATCGTTATAAACGTTGGTCCGGAGTTAAAAAAGAGTTATATAATCTCTACATTCTTTTTTTCCATCTTCAGTGCCTTCTGTTCATTCTTTTCACTGTTCAAATAATTTGTCTTCATTATTCTCATCTTCAAAAAGAACTCGGTATTAAAACAAAGTAGTCTTCTTCTTCTATCCTTCCTCTGCTGCCGTTGGCGTCGAGGGGAGATACAATCTGCGATTCTTTGTTCTTCTGTTGGCCTCTTCTGGTGTTATCCCTCCTAGTGACTCTATACTCCCTTTATCCATATTTTTCTCGGTTTTCCTCTTAATCTGGCGTTTTCGTAGCGTTTGTTTATGGCTTTTTGAGTCATTGTTAGTTCTTTTTGATCATACAAAACAAAGTAGTGCAATATTAAATTCTCCTATGTAAAGTAAAGCAACAAGCAGAGAAATACAGAAAGCTTCCTATCCACCCTCAGCACCAAGGAGTAACCGGTTTCAGAAAATGAAAGCTAAAGTGGAGCCACTTCAGCGCAATGTCTAAATAAATGACAACTAGTAATCCAGTACTGCCCCAAACAATGCCAGAACCATTATGCCTATCATGAAGGACTCCCAATGGGAAATATAGAGTAGCAGAGCTTAAGGAAGACATATAACAATCATGCAAAAAAGGCAACATAACAGACACAGAGAGAGAGAGAGAGCACATAGGAGAAAAACACATAGACTATAACTACCAACATCATTCCTGGTCCCACATATACACAGATTGCTCTGCTACAAACGCAACCGGAAATGAAGGTAGAGGTGTGTTCTTGAGGCTGAATAACCAGGAAGAGATCACCAAGTCAATAGCTACTGGGAAATTCTCTAACAACTATAAAGCAGAAACTGAAGCCCTCAAGGACGCTGCAAAACTGGCTATCCAACACAAAAATAACATGCACAAGAAATTGGTGATACTGACCGACGCACTGTCAGTCCTAACAGCTCTGAAAACCCCCAAGAACAGTGAGATAGATGATCTGAGAACAACCCTAGAGCAATTGTACAATAACTTCCAGAGAGTAGTCATTCAGTGGATACCATCACACAGTAATATACAAGGAAACGAATGCGCAGACAAATTAGCTAAGGACGGAGGGAGATTACCACAAGAGAACCATCTAGTCTTCTATGATGAAGCCATATCCACCATCAAAGGCCAGTACCATGAACAATGGAAACAACGATTTAAAATAAAAAATAGAAGAAAAAAAGTGGTATGGTAACAGCTTTACGTGATAATTAAGAAAACAAAATTCAACGTTTCGGTGAAGTAGGCGTTCAGCTTGAACAACAAACAACAACACATACATAAATAAGTATATGTACACAAATATATATGTACATGGCGATAATATGCTTGATACTCGAGTAAGGAAATATAAAAAGGTCACTTCCCTGTTTTCCAGAGCGAGGTCAAAAATGGAAACAAGAACACTTAAAGTATAACTAGATGGACGGCTACCTCCTACTATCAAGGAGGGATCAAGTCATCATACTTCGCCTACGCACTGGCTCCAACAGAATAAGAAACCACATGTTCACCAAACTCAAAATAGGAACTACCAGCCAATGCCACTGTACCCTGGATGACATGACAACAAAACATGTTCTACAGGATTTCCCCCAGCACACAGGCCTGAGGAGGACAATGTGGCCCACACCAACCTCTCTGGAAGAGAAACTCCATGGGTCAACCGAATCATTGAAACAGACAGCTGCCTTCATAAGACAGAGTCAGGAGTCTTAGTCTGAACGACGACAGGTAAGCACAAGAAGAAGAGGGAGAAGGAGAATTCGAATATATTGGGCCGATGGTCATAAAATATAGCTATATTAACTAACATTAAAGGAGGGGAACTTCTTCAAACGCTTTAGATATGTATATGCAATATGGTATTAGTGTCCATATTTTTCAATGACAAACAATACATTTTTTAAGGTAAAGTGGTCAATATCACGCCAGGCCGCCTATTTATTTCCCAGATAAATTATCGTATATTAAGGCTTTAACAACCAAGAAGCCTTAGATAGAATTTTAACTGGCCTTCTTGTCATTTCTTCTTGTCATTTCTTCTTGTCATTTCTTCTTGTCATTAGTAGTCCAGTTCATGATAGACGGCTCTGCTGACAGACTGGGAGCTATTTTATTGAATTTAAAAAAAAAAATAAGGACTGGATGAAATCTGAACCGAAATAAAAATTAGACTGCATTAAACAACATGTAGATTTCTCTACAAATTATAAGTGACAGTTGCTGTTTAATATAGCTTGGAAAACATAGTTTGAGGTTGAATTCGTCGTGACTTGCCATGAACAAGGCACAACCACCCAAAATGGCAACCAACTAATTGACTGAGCATCTGGCCGACTAACTGACTCAGTAACTGATCGACTTACTAATTGACTGAGCATCTGGCCGACTAACTGACTCAGTAACTGATCGACTTACTAATTGAGTGAGAAACTGGCCGACTAACTGACTCAGTAACTGATCGACTTACTAATTGAGTGAGAAACTGGCCGACTAACTGACTCAGTAACTGATCGACTTACTAATTGAGTGAGAAACTGGCCGACTAACTGACTCAGTAACTGATCGACTTACTAATTGAGTGAGAAACTGGCCGACTAACTGACTCAGTAACTGATCGACTTACTAATTGAGTGAGAAACTGGCCGACTAACTGACTCAGTAACTGATCGACTTACTAATTGAGTGAGAAACTGGCCGACTAACTGACTCAGTAACTGATCGACTTACTAATTGACTGAGCAACTGGCTGACCAACTAACCGACTGAGCAACTGGCTGACTGACTGAGCAGCTGGCTGACTGACAGATTGACTGAGCAATTGGCAGACTTATTGACTGGTCAACTGGCAGACTGATTACCTGACTGAGCAGCTGGCCGACTGACAGATTCACTGAGCAATTGCCAGACTTATTGACTGGGCAACTGGCAGACTGATTACCTGACTTAGCAACTGGCCGACTGACTAAATTACTAATTGGTCGACTGAGTAACTGACAGATTGGCTTATTTACTGAGCAACTGGTCGACTAATTAACTGACTGAGCAACTGGCAGACTGACTGACAGACTTATTGAACAACTGGTCGACTGATTGACGGGTGAATATGTAATTAACTGATTATCTACTATAAAACCCAGATGTGCTAACAAAAATATGGTTACTTGTACTTTCTTTACCTTGTGCCCATGCACAATGTCAGGAAGACAAATTTATTCTTGGAGAAGACAGATATAAGCAGAGATGAAGATGATGGGGAAGACATGGAATGATCTTAAAAGAATGGCAACAAATAAAACGGCTTGGAAAGTGTTTGTTGAAGACCTATGCTCCACAGGGTGCTGAAATGTAGAAGTGGAAGAAGACCCGGATGTGCTTCAACATTCTCTATCCCAATTACAATAATCTATCTCCTAATTCGTTAATTAATAAATCAAGCATAAACAAACCGACGGAGGGCAACATAAATTCACCGTCGTAACTTCTTTGTACAATCATGAATCGCCAACAAAAGAGGTGAGATGCAGAATGGCTCAGGCAAAAGCGACTTTCCAAAAAAGAGGAAGATACTATGCAATCCATTTTTGACAATAGAAACAAGAAAAAGAGTTCTTAAATGTTATGTAGAGCCAGTCTTAACATATGGATGTGAATCATGGACAAAATAGGACAACAGACAAGAAAATCACTGGAGTCTGTAGAAATGTGGTGTTACAGAAGAATTTTGAGAATACCATGGACAGCTAAGAAGAGTAATGAAAAAGTTCTGAAAGAAGTCAAAAGCAAAACGAGAGCTAATTTCCAATATTAGGAAGAGACAATCATCATTTTTTGGCCATGTGATGAGAAGAGAACAACTTAAATATATTGTGACAACTGGAAAATTGAGGGACGAAGAGATAGAGGGAAGCAAAGAGAAAAAAATACCAGACAGCTTAAGAGAATGGCTTGGCGGAAGGTCAACAACAGAAATGATAAATAGCTGCCGAGATCGAAAGTTGTGGAGAGACATGATCGCCTGCGCCAGCAGGCCAGGTACTTGATGATGATGATCTCCTAATTACAATATTCTATCTTCTAATTGCAAAATTGTATCGCCCAATTACAATATTCCTTCTCTCACTTTTATTTCCCTTCCACTCAAACCTAATGTGTGAATAAGAAGAAAAAAAACCTTAACTAAATGTATCCTTTCAATCACGAAAAAAGATAAAAGTGCAAACTGTGTCTGTAAATTGTGTTTTTGCAACTGCCTGCAACATTTTAGCCGCTCTAATTCGTTCCGCTTCACACATTTCAATTCGTAATCAAAAAAACTTCTCTCAATGAACTTATCTTAAGCTAAAATTAGAAGTAAAGCTGTTAGGGGGAAATCCTTCAAGCTGGGACTTTCCGATCTAAAATAATCACAGACGTCTACATCAGATTGGTTTTCCCGATTAGCTTTGAAGACAAATGAAAACCTTTGCACTTGAACAGTTAATCGCATTAGAATGAAGTAAAAGATTGTGACCATTGCATAGAGTGTTTAGAAAAGGCTGATATTTCATGTATGGTGGATATTTTTCTGTTAGAACAGGCTGATATGTCTTTTATGGTGAATTTTTTTTTAGAACAGAATGATATATCAGGTGTGGTGGATAATTGTTTTAGAACAGAATGATATATCAGGTGTGGTGGATAATTGTTTTAGAACAGAATGATATATCAGGTGTGGTGGATACTTGTTTTAGAACAGGTTGATATGTCTTGTATGGTAGATTATTGTTTTAGAACAGGCTGATATGTCTTGTATGGTGGATTATTGTTTTAGAACAGGCTGATATGTCTTGTATGGTGGATTATTGTTTTAGAACAAGCTGATATGTCTTGTATGGTGGATTATTGTTTTAGAACAGGCTGATATGTCTTGTATGGTGGATTATTGTTTTAGAACAGGCTGATATGTCTTGTATGGTGGATTATTGTTTTAGAACAGGTTGATATGTCTTGTATGGTGCCTATATAAAAGAAATTGAGTACTACCCTACTGGAACTTCTGGTAAATTTGGCGGATAGGCTGCAGTAACCTTTGGGGCTCAGTCTGAAAATGTTCTTTGTTGCAGTTTTCTCATATTCAAAGTGCAGCTTGCTGCTGGAGATACTGAGTTCAGTGCTCTGTGCACACCGTGAGCTGTGTTTTTCAACCAGATGGTGTTTCGATTGCTTTCAATGAATAATGCTATCGTACGACGAATGACAGTTCAGCTGCGTTCACTTTCGGTGCCGCTCGGCCTTATGTCTTTTGCCGTTTGCTGTAACTGCTATGATGAGGGCTGCAGCTACCTTTCCTTGTTTTTATCCTTCAATGAGATTCCACTGACACGGGCGGTTGAGCAATTATGGATTTTAATCCGTTCGCAGTGATACCGGGGCCTTCGACTAACCATAACCCTAACCATAACCCTAACCATAACATTTGTCAAAATCTTTCAATTGTTTATCCTTATTAATATAAAAGTGTATAACCCTAGGGTTTATTGTGCCAATATATGTGTATGATGGAGTGGCTCATCGTATATCCCTAGACCGGCCTTACGCTAATCTTACGGTCTGTTGTTTGATGTGCGACGGGGATAATCTGACGACTAACTGTGTGTTTATATATTTGGAATTGGACTCAACAACGATAGCCTAACATTATCAAGCGCTATATATTTAAAAAAAATATGGCAATCATCATTTTCAGGAGGACGTGAACTTAGACACGTTAAAAGACACAACAGCCTACTAAAAGTAATATTGGAATGGAAAATACAAGGTAAAAGAGGCAGAGGCAGACCAAGACTAACATGGATGAGTAACATCAAAAGATGGACAAGTCAATCTATGACAACCTGCACCATCAAAGCAAGAAACAGAGTGGAATGGCTATCCATGGTAGCCAACCTTCGTTGCGGAGACGGCACTCGATGATGATGATGATGATGATAAACCCGATGTGACTCTAGCATTGATATTTCATATTTTGAAGCTTCATAAATCGTTTCTGTTGTGGTCGCCCGAATTAAAACGAAATAAGTGTGTTATATATCATCATCACCATCATTGAGTGCCGTCTTCGCATCGAAGTTTGGCTATCATGGAACGCCATTCCGCTCTGTCTCTTTCTTTCTGGGCAAGAAAAGCGGCACTGACGTAATACTGACCACTTTGTACCAAAAACAATATGTCGAAAGTGTATAACAAATATGTGCTCTAACACGATATCTCCTATGTGCTACGTTGTCTCACGGAGTTCTCTTCTTACTCACAGACATACGCACCCCGCGCGCGCGTACATATATTTAATCTTTTTTTTTTCATTTTGCCTTCATATTTTGTTATAGTTTCAAGCGCACTGCAGAACAGGAACTCTTCTCTCTTGTGATTTCAATAAATGTGATTCACAAACACACACGCATCTGAGAATGAGAACATAAATTCCCGCCCGATTGTCTCATCGATTTGAAAATAAAACAATGCAGAATCTTTATTTTCATTCAAAACGTGCTCCTCCACTAATGTGGTCATGTCTGAAAAAAAAAGACTTTGAATAGTATTTTCTAGAAAGAGGTCTTTTTTCCTAATTATCTCGGTGATCTCTCAAAGAATTAATTTCATCATGAACCGAACCACATTTTATGAGTTTTAGAAAACATTTTTTTTTTTAAGTTTTAAGAAAAGTTTTGCAATCTAAATAATGTAAACCAGAAAAAAAACAACAAAAACGAAACTAATGACCGAATGGGTATGTGAACATTCAGTGCTTTTGTAGTGAATGTGAATGTTGGCCAATATCGAACACAGGAAAGATGACTACTATCATCACGACATACAAGCAGACTCGTGAAAATAAACCCAAACACCTCTCATCGACAGCACTGGGAAAGCGGCATTTATTCTCGAGACATATTGGTCACCCACCCTCGAATACACCCCTGAAACGGGCTAAATGCAGCAAAGATGGTTTTCATTAATTTTTTTAAAAGAGAAAACGCAGAATGTGCTGGCCAAACCAAATCGGTTACCAAGAAATTCTCAATCGTTGATATCAGTTGAAAATGCACACAGCGATAACAAGCAAATGATTGCACGGTGCGGTCACGTGAAAGGACTTTGGTGTTGCCCAACAAGACATTGCTATGCCTACCAATAACTTTTTTTCAGAATCTGGCCAAACAAAAACGAAGAAGTTGAGACAGAAGGAAAATAGTAGCGCCTAATATTACTACCTTGATTACCATCTGTTACGGATGTTTTTCTCAGACCGACACGGCTCCTTGCTATGCCAGATGATCGAGATGTGTACATAAAAAGTAAAAAGTAAAGAGCCCACGTCACGCCAAGTGACGTATGGGGAATATGGTGTTAGTGACCTGTCACGCCAAGTGACGTATGGGGAATATGGTGTTAGTACCATACATTTTACAGACCTTCGGCATATAATTTTTTTAAATTTTTTTTTTTTTTTTTTGGGGGGGGAGGGGGGGGGGTAATGTGGTCGGTATTACGCCCATGCCGCTCTACTTTTCCAGAAAAAAAAATCCGGTACATATTTAAGGCTGGGTGAACCCGGAAGCCGTCGGTTGGGATCGAATCCTACCCCTTGTCCTTTACAGTCAAGTTCACTAACAACTGAGCTATCGTGGCTCCCTGGATGCGTACATAATACAGCCATATTGCTCAAAATTCACAAGACTATTTTTTTTTATTATTTTAAACAATAATTTTTTTTCTATTATTAGAAAACATTCGAGAAAAATAAAACTAATTCACAGATTTCCTGACATTTCCTATTTTTTGTTGTTGTGTAATTTCGCAAGCAAATGTTTAATTGTCTGGGTTTTTGTTTGGTCTAATCAGCTTTACTGCAGACAGTGTAGATCTATGTTATGTTTATGTCCGTACAGAATTCAGATCCTGTGTACCGATTGTCAATCTAGCTGTGTGGTCAAACTGACAGCGATCATTTGTTATGAAAGATAAATGCGAACACCTAGAAGGGCAAAAGCTAAAGATTAACCACGCGAAGAAGAAACCGACTTTCATTTATAGACGCCTAAGTAGAATAAAATGAATGTGTTCGATCAAATTGTAAAGATAGAACTATGGTGTGAGAACCTGGCAAAAACTAAAGGAAAATAAAGACAAAGATGATGAACAAGATACGCAGAGCAGAAGGCAGCTGATAGTTTTTACACGACTTGCTTTTTTTGTTATCTTGAAGGGAAGAGGCAAAGATGAAGGGGGAAAAGGTGCTCGGAGAAGAGAGGTGGAAAGAGAGAGAGAGAGAGAGAGAGAGAGAGAGAGAGAGAGAGAGAGAGAAAGAGGAAGAAGACATCTTGGAAATGAATGGTCTAAAGTTTTTATATCGGACTGTCGCTACCACTGTACGAGCATTCCCATATCCGTTCTGCCGCCCGTTCCAGCAACAATCGAAATGTTCGTCTACGGATTATTCCTGTCCTCCATTGATTGAAGGTCTTGCTTACTTTCCCGCTGAGGATGCTTTCCCTGCTATTGCCCTTGTGGCTCCGGTTTCCAACATTCCTTTGACATGTGGATTAGCTTCGTTGCCGCTCACCAGAATGCATTTAAGAAAATTGCGCAAAACAATGACGACTTGGAAAACGATTTCTTAAAGACCTGAACTGCATAACAAGTTAATAAAAAGAAGATCAATAGAGAATTAGAGAACTCAAGCAAAAGACACTTTTCGATGACATCATGAGAAGAGGAAAGTTTGTATAGTTTGTTACAATTAACAAACTACATGGAAAAAGAGATCGTGGACGACAAAGAGAGAAGATAATATATACTTAGTGTCGTAACACGTTAAACAGTTATCAGTAGAATTGATACAATGTACTGAGAAAAAAAGAACTGTGGAAGGACATGATCGCCCACGTGAAATGTTATAGCAAATAAGAATGATTGATACCCCGTGTTTCTGTATATTTATGCTTGGCTCTCGTGACAGACAGAATTTCTGCAAATTATAAATATATGTTTATTTGTTATTATTGTCTTTAGTAGAGCCACGCTTTGATCATAAACAAAAACTATGATCGTAAACAAAAACTATGATCATAAACAAAAACTATGATCATAAACAAAAACTATGATCATAAACAAAAACTATGATCATAAACAAAGACTATGATCATAAGCAAAGACTATGATCATAAACAAAAACTATGATCATAAACAAAAACTATGATCATAAACAAAAACTATGATCATAAACAAAAACTATGATCATAAACAAAGACTATGATCATAAACAAAAACTATGATCATAAACAAAAACTATGATCATAAACAAAAACTATGATCATAAACAAAAACTATGATCATAAACAAAAACTATGATCATAAACAAAAACTATGATCATAAGCAAAAACTATGTGTAATAACAAAAAACTATGATTATAAACAAAGAAGATGCTCAAAACCCACAAGTGGATATCAAAATAGAAGGAATAGACCTGGAGACAGTTCAGAACTACAACTATACTATAACCAGTGATGGAAAATGTACAACTGAAATAAATAAAAGATTAGGAATGGCAAAAAGTAATTGTAATGTCACGAAGAACATACTATCATGAAAACAAATAACACAAGGGCTAAAACTAAGAATAATAAAATGTTACATCTTCTCAATATTCCTATATGGTGCAGAAACACGGACATTAGACAAGAAAACAGAACAGAGAATTGAAGCCTTTGAAATGTGGATATATAGAAGAATAGGTAGAATTGGATGGAAGGAAAAGAAAACAAACGATGAAGTCTTAAAACAACTAAAAATGAAAAGAGAACTACTAAGCACAATTCAAACAAGACAAATGCGATTTTTGGGCCATGTTAAAAGACACAACAGCCTACTAAAAGTAATCCTGCAGGGGAAAATACAAGATAAAAGAGGCAGAAGCAGAACAAGACTGATATGGACGAGTAACATCAAAAGATGGACAAATCAGCCTATGACAACCTGCACCATCAAAGCAAGAGACAGAGCAAAATGGCGCTCCTTGGTAGCCAACCTTCGTTGCGGAGAAGGCACTCAATGATGAGAGCCACGCAGAGTTTCTCTCATTAGAACTTTTACTCTATTCTCTCTCTCCAGTATCCCTCTCTTTATTCATTCTCTAGTCTCTCTCTAGTCTCACTCTTATCTTTGTCTTTCATTATCCTCTTTCCAACCGCTCTTTCTTCTCTCTCTCTCAGTTTCTTCCTCTAGTCTGTCTCTCTTTAGTCTCAGCTCACTTTAGACTCTTTATCTTGTCTGTCCATCTAGCCTCTTCCTCTCGTCACTATCTTTATCTATCCTCACTTATAGTCCTCACATGGTGTGCCCGAAAAATGTTGATTGTTTCTTTCTTATGTTTCTTAAGAGCCCCTTTTTTGTGTTGGCCGCTTTGAGAATTTCCTCGTTAACTGAATAGGGAGCTTTTCACATTCTTCTGAGAATACTCATCAGAGAAATCCCGAAAGTTGAAATGCTTGGTTACAACTGGCAAAATACAAGGAAAAGGAAATCGTGGAAGACACAGAGAATACACTGGATAGCTTGGTGGCATGGCATGAAAAACAGTCAATAACAGAACTGACACGATGCACGGTAGATAGCAGATTGTGGAAGCACATGATCGCCTACGCCAACCGGTATAGCATATGATGATGATGAGTCCTCACATAGTATTTCTCTCTGCTCATCTCTTACTCACTTTTCCTCACATCCAAAACCCCTTAAAACGCTCGTCACTCCAGAGTATCGATTATGCATCCCTGGCCATTTGCCCCACATTATCGCCATTATATTTATTTTTATTTTAAAACTCCCTTTAATTTCTTTAAATCTAACAATTGCCTAATTGGCCTTTCAGACTAAAAAAAAAAGACATGCATTTAAACCACTTTCTTTTTCTAAAGAGATCAAATTAACAGCACAAATTCATCAGGAAATCAAAGACTGTAATGTTAAAGTAGATACATTATTAAATAAATAAATATATCGTTTAAAATTTATGTCTTATATCTTTCGATTTGAGTCTTGGTAAAGCAGAGATTTCTGAGGTGAATTGATCTGAAGGCGAAATAAATTATAAGTTTCAAACTATATCAATTGCATGTAGCGTCACTAAACATTGCAAATACAAGCTATAGAGATGAAATGTTATGGTAAGATCTTGGGCAGATCGTATCATGTATGGAAACGTTCACAGAAGGATGCAACAAGCAGTCGAAGTACCTTATTCAGTGATCGTTTGACTATTGTTAAAATGCAAAATAAAATGGTTTGGTCACGTACCTCGATCATTTGGCCTAGAAAATCTGTTCTGCAAGGAACCATGGAAATGAGGAAGAACGAGGTAAGTAGAGGAAGAGATCGGAGTATAACATTCATGAATTGGTAGGTCTCGACGCTACGAAGTCCCAAAGAGTGTTTGAAGATAGATAAAAATTTAGAAGGTTGGGAAAGACTGTCTTTGGTGCCCCACCGAACACACAGCCCCCCCCCCCCCCCATACCCCCCCCCCAACTCTCTTCCCGGATTATGAAAGAAAGAAAGAAAGAAAGAAAGAAAGAAAGAAAGAAAGAAAGAAAAAAGAAGACTTAAAATGGTGCACTTTTTTCTGAGAAAAAAAGGCGGTACTGGAGTAATGCTGATCATGTTACTATACAATTTGCTGATTGTATACAAAGTTATATTATTAGTAGTTATTATACTAATAATGTCGCCGGATTTGTTTTCACTTGACAGCGAACATATTATGAGATCAATAGTAGATCAAAAAAGGAATTGAAGTCAACGGTCACAACATAAATAATTTGCGATATGCGGATGACACAGCCTTAATAGCAGAGACAGAGAATGAACTACAAGAAATGATAGACATAATAGTAGAAGAAAGCAACAAGAAAGGTCTGTCTGAATAGTAAGAAAACAGAAGTAATGGTTATATTGAAGAAACAATCACCACCATCACACATCATAAAAATAAACAAGACAAATCTGAAACAAGTACACCGTTTCAAATACTTGGGCACAACAATAACATCAGATGGGAGATGCACCACAGAAATAAAAAAGCAGAATAGCTCAGGCCAAAATAGCATTTCAGAAAATGAAAAAATATCTTATGCAACAAATCTATGTCAATAGAAATGAGAAAGAGAGTTCGGCAGTGCTATATAGAATCAATTCTGACCTATGGAAGCGAATCATGGACAGTAGACAAACAAATGAAAAGACTATTAGAGGCTACAGAGATGGGATTTCTCAGAAGAATGTTGAAAGTTCCCTGGACAGCTAAAAAGACCAATGAGGAAGTTCTCAAAGAGGCCAACACAAAAAGGGAGCTCTTAAAAAACATCAGAAAGAAGCAATCAACATTTTGCGAGCACATCATGAGAAGAGGCAGTTGGAATACTTGGTTACAACTGGCAAAATAAAAGGAAAGAGAGATCGCGGGCGACAAGGAGAGAAAATACTGGATAGCTTGGTGTCATGACATGGAAAACAGTCAACAACAGAACTGATACGATGCACTGTAGATAGAAGATTGTGAGGGACATGATCACCTACGCCAACCGATATGGCACATGATGATACAAAGTTATTCTTTCTCTTCGTTCCTGCCTTTCAGCGTCAAGGGGAGATATAATTTGCGGTCTTTTGCTTTTCTGTTCGCCTCTGCTGCTGTTATGTTTCCTAGTGCTTCCAAAATTCCATTGATCCATCTTTTTTCGTGGTTGACCCTTGGGTCTGGTGTTCTCACAACGTTTGTTGAAGGCTCGTTGTGTTGTGTTTTGTTCTTTCTGCCTTGTTACGTGGCCAAACCATTTTATCTGTTGTTTCCTTATATATTCTATGTCGGGGGCTATTCCTAGCTTTTTTCTCAGTTCTTCATTTCTGATCTTATCTCTCAGACTGTTTCCTGTCATACGTCTAACACATTTCATCTCTGTAGAGGTTATTTTTCTCATTGTTCTTGCATCTAGGGTCCAGGTCTGGCATTGGTAGCACAAAGTTGGGATGAAGATTGTATTGTATAGTGCTCGTTTTGCCTCCAGAGTTATTTCCTTGTTGGACAATGGTGGTGATAACTGTCCGATGATTTGACAAGCTTCGTGCATCTTGATTCTATCTCTGCTGTTTGAGATTTATAGTTTGTCATTAGACTTCCTAGGTATTTGAATTCTTGTACTTGTTTTAGTTGTCTGCCTTCTATAGTTATGTTGATGTTCTGTTTATTTTTGGCGACATTCATGACTTCTGTTTTGCTGATGTTGATTTTCATGCAGTATTTTGTACCTGAGCTGTTGAGTTTGTTTAAGTGTTCTTGTAGGTCTTCTATTGTTTCATGTATTAGTGCATGATCGTCTGCAAATAGAAGCTCGTTGATCTCATCTGTCTCGATGGGTTGACTAGCTAGCATATATATATAGTCCATGTATGTAATCAACAGTAGGGTGGGGGGGGGGGAGAATAGTACGTACCCCTGTCTTACGCCTGATCTAACTTCGAAGTGGTCTGTGTAGCCTGCTGCTGTTCTGACCTTGCAGCTGCAGTTGATGTACCGACTTTAAATTAAGTTGGTTAGATGTTGGCTTTTTTTTTACAAGAAGAGACAATCTATTTCTCTTATTTATATCTTTCCATAAAGATGGACTCAGCGATACAAATATTATTGTTGCACTGATCTGTAGAATGGGTCGCGCCTATATAGAATTGGAGCATCGATGTGGCGGCTCAGCGGTTAGTGAATTGGGTCTACTGAGACAATAGGTCGGGATCGATTATGTTCGACGGTCCTTGGTTCACTAAACCTTAAATGGGTACCGCTTATTTATTGGATTGTAAGGCGGCCTGGCGTGATACCGACCACATTACCCATAACATGTGCAATGATTTTCGAAAAATATGAGCAGCAGTTGTCTCCATGTTTCCTATAAGTCTGAATGAGTGGAGGATACAGTTCTCTTTTTCTTTACAGTTTTGGCAGACCGCAGGATTGGGAACCCAGCGAACGTGGATTTAGTTAATTAGTTCGTAATTCGTAGTTAGTTAGCTAGTAATAGTTAGTTAATTATTTAGGTAGTTAGTTTTGTTAATTAGATAGTTATTTAGTTAGTTAGTTACCACTTGGTTCGAGTATCTTAGTAGTTAATTATTTAGGTAGTTAGTTAGTTAGTTAATTAGATAGTTATTTAGTTAGTTAGTTGGTTAATTACTTGGTTAGTTATTTAGTATCTTAGTTAATTAGTTAATTAGTTGGTTAGTTACTTAAAAAGTAAGTAAAAAAAAGGACCCCCGTCACGCCCAGTGGCGGCGTATCGGGAATATGGTGTTAGTGACCATAAATTTTACAGACCTTCGGCACATGATTGTTGGGGTAATGTGGTCGGTATTACGCCCGTGCCGCTTTACTTGCCGAGAAAAAAATCAGGTACGCATTTAAGGCTGGGTGAAAACGGAGGCCGTCGGTTGTGATCGAACCCTACCCCTTGTCCTTTGTAGTCCAGTTCACTAACCACCGAGCTATCGCGGCTCCCGAGTTATATGTTGATGTTGGTTAAATGATCAAAACAATTACACAGAGATGAGATAAGTACAAATATATCTTCTTCAACGTTCAACCGTGAATGACAAATGCGTTATATCGCTAGTCTACAGCAAGCAAATTTTACAAATTTTTACGTAGAGCCAGTCTTAACATACGGATGCGAATCATGGACAATAGGACAACAGACAAGAAAATCACTGGAGTCTGTAGAAATGTGGTTTTACAGAAGAATGTTGAGAAAACCATGGACAGCTAAGAAGAGTAATGAAGAGGTTCTGAGAGAGGTCAAAGTAAAAAGAGAGCTAATTTCCAATATTAGGAAGAAACAATCATCATTTTTTGGCCATGTAATGAGAAGAGAACAAATGGAATATATTATTGTAACAACTGGGAAAATTGAGGGACGAAGAGATAGAGGGAATCAAAGAGAAAAAATACAGACAGCTTAAGAGAATGGCTTGGCAGAAGATCAACAACAGAAATGATAAATAGCTGCCGAGATCGAAAGTTGTGGAGAGACATGATCACCTACGGCACTAGGCCCGGTACTTAATGATGGCAGCAAGCAAAATAATTTGTGATATGCGGATGACACAGTCTTAATGGCAGAGACAAAGAATGAACTACAAGAAATGATAGACATAAAAGTGAAGGAAAGCAACAAGAAAAGTCTAAGTATGATTATTAAGAAAACAGAAGTAATGGTCATATCTAAGAAACAATCATCAGGACAATTCTGAAACAAGTGCAACGTGTCAAACACTTGGGCACAATAATAACATCAGATGGAAGATGCACCACAGAAATAAAAAGCAGAATAGCTCAGGCCAAAATAGCATTGCTGAAAATGAAAATTATATTATGCAACAAAACTATGTCAATAGAAGTGAGAAAGAGAGTTCATCGGTGCTATATAGAACCAATTCTAACCTATGGAAGCGAATCATGGACAGTAGACAAACAAATAAAAAGTCGGTTAAAGGCCACAGAGATGGGATTTCTCAGAAGAATGTTGAAAGTTTCCTGGGCAGCTAAAAAGACCAATGAGGAAGTTCTCAAAGAGGCCAACACAAAAAGGGAATTCCTAAAAAACATCAGAAAGAAACAATCAACATTTTTGGTCACATCATGAGAAGAGGAAAGTTGGAATACTTGGTTAAAACTGGCAAAATACAAGGAAATAGAGATCGCGGACGGCAAAGAGAGAAAATACTGGATAGCTTGCTGTTATGACATGGGAAGCAGTCAACAACAGAACTGATACGATGCACTATAGATAAAAGATTGTGGAAGGACATGATAACCTACGCCAACGGTAAGGCACATG
Organism: Megaustenia siamemsis; assembly: GCA_032433765.1. Lineage (NCBI taxonomy): Eukaryota > Metazoa > Mollusca > Gastropoda > Stylommatophora > Ariophantidae > Megaustenia > Megaustenia siamemsis. The sequence continues at coordinate 23,227,468 of JAVIAB010000156.1, read as the reverse complement.
ATGATCACAGCAAGCAGCGATATCTGCGTTTTTCAGTCCATCACATCATCTTCGCTGTAGGTTGATCATTAAAAACATTAGCCTGGTAGTTGTAATTTAACCAGTTCTTTTAATTGCTAAGAGTTCTTTAAAGGTGCTCAAAGGTGACACGGGATCTTCTCTCCGCTATTGGGGACGGCTAGACATCAAATCTCACTACCCTGAGAGGGCTAGACATCAAATCTCACTACCCTGAGAGGGCTAGACATCAAATCTCACTACCCTGAGAGGGCTAGACATCAAATCTCACTACCCTGAGACGGCTTGACATCAAATCTTACTACCCTGAGACGGCTAGACATCAAATCTCACTACCCTGAAAGGGCTTGACATCAAATCTCACTACCCTGAGAAGCCTAGACATCAAATCTCACTACCCTGAGACGGCTTGACATCAAATCTCACTACCCTGAGACGGCTAGACATCAAATCTCACTACCCTGAGACGGCTAGACATCAAATCTCACTACCCTGAGACGGCTTGACATCAAATCTCACTACCCTGAGACGGCTTGACATCAAATCTCACTACCCTGAGACGGCTTGACATCAAATCTCACTACCCTGAGACGGCTAGACATCAAATCTCATTACCAGAAACAGACAACCGTAGAGCCACGAAGAAGCCGGAGATTGGAAGAGAAAAATGTGCACTTGTTTTTTGCAGATTCGAACCAGCGAACCTTTCACTCACAGGCTAATGTCTTACCTTACACCACCTATTCTACGGTAACGATTGTTCCAATTTCAGCATATAGGGCTTAATTATAAACATATATTCAATAGACAGACGATAAGGTAGAATTGGTTGGAAAGAAAAGAAAACAAACGATGAAGTTTAAAAACAACTAAAAATGAAATGAAAACTACTAAACACAATTAGAACAAGACAAATGAAATTTTTGGGGCATGTTAAAAGACACAACAATTTACTAAATGTAATATAGGAAGGGAAAATACAAGGTAAAAGAGGCAGAGGCAGACCAAGACTAACATGGACGAGTAACATCAAAAGATGGACAAGTCAGGCTATGACAATCAAAGCAAGAGACAGAGCGGAATGACGCTCCATGATAGCCAACCTTTGATGCGGAGACGGCACCCAATGATGATTCAATAGACCACACAGTATTGTTTTGGGGTCAAAGCAAAGAAATAGATAAAGAATAAGTGGACGACACAAACTAGAACAACGTTTCGGCTCAATAAGCCTTCAACAGGAACAAACATAAAACACGCACATTTCTAGTTCGAAATTATTATTTTTTTAAATTATTAATTATTTTTTGTTTTAAATACACATCTGTGTATGTTGTATGTTTGTTCCTGCTGACGGCCTATTGAGCCGAAACGTTGTTCCAATTTGCGTCCTTCGGTTATTACATAACACTTTAACCACAAAGGTCATAACAATATTTGTTTACTATATATATTTAAAAAATTTGCCCTAGTATTTTTTTCCGTGTGTTACCGGGTCTGCATTATGAGGGAAGTAAAGAATAGTGACACTGTGACCTTCCAGGCATGTTGTAAGAGGCGACTAAGGAGATTGATAGATGGCTTGACAAGCTGTCATTGTAAAAAGTGTTATGGAAACTGAGTCATATATTTTAGAGCAGTGATCTCTGCAATATGTGCCATTTTGGCACGCAAGGTTTCTGTTTTTGAGATTGTGCATCTGCCCTATGTGCCGTCTTCGGCTCGAAAGGACAATAGATAGATATATATTATTTTTTGTTACCGGATATACTATTTTGAATACTTTCATGCCATAACTTCATTGAAATGTGCATGTATTAAAGATATTAGGATTCTTTTACAATAACGTATATTGTTACGCGTAGATAGCTCGAGAGAAAAATACTCCAAGCGACAGGTAGACAACAGGTAATATAATATTCGAGCAGCCAGACATACATGTTAGTACAGGGACAGATACACAGGGAGGAGAGAGACGAGCAGACGACTAGTCAGACAGTTCAGCAGCTAGATATGAAGGAAATGAGATAGACAAGTAGTTAATCAGTTGATCAACCCATAGCAGACATACAGGAAGGCAGACAAAGAGAGACACACGTATAAGTTTGTAGTCAAGCAGAGACATATACTATTTTATTATTTGAGTTAGACACCGGGGGCTCAATCGATCAAAGGCTATAAAGTCTCAAATAAAAGCCATTTAAATTGTACTGGGTTCTAACAACAATTAAAATTATCTTCAAAGAATAGATTCGTTCATGGGGAAGTTATATGATTTTATGATGCTACTTTTATATATTCTTTGGGCATTGGCGATATGGGAGACAACTATTATTATTTTGAAGACAAGTTATCTTTCCCTGCTTCGCCCACGATAAGTTTACATAGGTACACTCCCTTTGCGTGTGAGACAACTCCTGGACTGTTCCTTTGTTAACTTGTTTACTGAAAGTTCTTATAAATCTCCATTTTTAAAAAAATAGCTATTTCTCTAGTGACTTGGCTTTTAATCTTCATATCGTCTTTAAGTCTATGGTTATTTTCATTGCTCGTGACCATCACGTTTACGATGTTCTCTTGAGACCTCACTTGAGAAGGTCATGAAATGAATTATAAACTAAATGAATTCCTCACCACGATACTTAATTGAATATCATTGTGAACATGAAAACGAAATAATAGACGCAAGCGGAGGTGGAGATCAGAAGTAGATTTAAGCTTGGTAATTTCGAGTGTTTTCCAAATAATTTCCTCTGTGAATGCTTCTCATATTTATATATATAAAAATGAAATTAAAATTCATTTCTAGACCACGAAGATTCATATTTGTTTATGTCTTGTGTCCGGATGAATAACAATGAGATTCATTGATACAGCGGGATCAAAAGTCAACGAACTGTCCAATATTTTGAGAGGGAACAAGAATCCATTGAGCCCGTTGTGAAAATATGATACATAAAAGTTATGTCGGCTACATTCAGGAATGCTATAAAAAGAACCGGGATATTCCTTGTGGAGTCTATGAATAGTTGTGTTTGTGGTTTTCTATTCGACATGTTTACAATTCCTTTTGTGTTTGGGTAGGAGATATTAAATCAAATAGGGTATATTGAAACAGGAACATATGGACGTGACAAGATAATTCTCCGACGCAAACCCAAATTCAAGAGGTATCTATATGGAGCCCTTCACGAGCTGCAAATAAATACCATGTCAAGCTGTTTTTCCAGACTTTGTTATTGCCATCACGGCATGTGTCGAAGATTTAGCAGGAGCATCCGATATTTTCATGTTCTCTTGACTATAGTTACATCAATTAGTTTTGCTGACTTCCTTCTTGGCCCAGATGGAAAACTATCTGGTAGTTCTCTTTCGTTAACTTCCTTCTCGAGCCCATATGGAACACTATCTTGCAATTCATTTTACTGACTTCCTTCTCGAGCCCATATGGAACACTATCTTGTAGTTCATTTTACTGACTTCCTTCTTGGGCCCACATGGAACACTATCTTGTAGTTCTCTTTTGTTAACTTCCTTCTTGGCCCACATGTAACACTATCTTGTAGTTCTCTTTTGTTAACTTCCTTCTTGGCCCACATGTAACACTATCTTGTAATTCTCTTTTGTTAACTTCCTTCTTGGTCCACATGTAACACTATCTTGTAGTTCTCTTTTACTGACTTCCTTCTTGGCCCACATGGAACACTATCTTGTAGTTCTCTTTGTTAACTTCCTTCTTGGCCCACATGTAACACTATCTTGTAGTTCTCTTTTGTTAACTTCCTTCTTGGCCCACATGTAACACTATCTTGTAGTTCTCTTTGTTAACTTCCTTCTTGGTCCACATGTAACGCTATCTTGTAGTTCTCTTTTACTGACTTCCTTCTTGGCCCACATGGAACACTATCTTGTAGTTCTCTTTTGTAACTTCCTTCTTGGCCCACATGTAACACTATCTTGTAGTTCTCTTTTGTTAACTTCCTTCTTGGTCCACATGTAACACTATCTTGTAGTTCTCTTTTGTTAACTTCCTTCTTGGTCCACATGTAACACTATCTTGTAGTTCTCTTTTACTGACTTCCTTCTTGGCCCACATGGAACACTATCTTGTAGTTCTCTTTTACTGACTTCCTTCTTGGGCCCACATGGAACACTATCTTGTAGTTCTCTTTTACTGACTTCCTTCTTGGGCCCACATGGAACACTATCTTGTAGATCTCTTTTACTGACTTCCTTCTTGGGCCCACATGGAACACTATCTTGTAGTTCTCTTTTACTGACCTCTTTCTTGGGCCCACATGGAACACTATCTTGTAGTTCTCTTTTACTGACCTCCTTCTTGGGCCCACATGGAACACTATCTTGTAGTTCTCTTTACTGACCTCCTTCTTGGGCCCACATGGAACACTATCTTGTAGTTCTCTTTTGCTGTTGTCCTCTCTTATGAACGATGGCGATCTTCAGTTGGTGTCCAGTTCATGCCATTTGATAATCACTTTACATTTATTTTACTGTTGGATTTCATTCATCATCATCATCATCATCATCATCATCATCATCGAGTGCCATCTCTGCAACGATGGTTGGCTACCATGGAGCGCAATTCTGCTCTGTTTCTTGCTTTAATGATGCAGGTTGTCATAGGCTGACTAATCCATCTTTTGATGTTACTCGTCATTGTTAGTCTTGGTCTGCCTCTTTTACCCTGTATTTTTCCCGCCACGATTACTTTTAGTAGGCTGTTGTGTCTTTTAACATGGCCCAAAAATCTCATTTGTCTTGTTTGAATTGTGTTTAGTAGTTGTCTTTTCATTTTTAGTTGTTTTAAGACTTCATCGTTTGTTTTCTTTTCTTTCCATCCAATTCTATCTATTCTTCCATATATCTACATTTCAAAGGTTTTAATTCTCTGTTCTGTTTTCTTGTCTAATCCATGTTTCTGCACCATTTAGGAATGTTGAGAAGATATAACAATTTGATATTCTTAGTTTCAGCGCTGGTGTTATTTGTTTAGATGTTAGTATGTTGCATTGACGAGGAAAAACGAATTGTTTGTGTAAATGTTGTTTATCTTGCCGCGCCCTGCAAGATACTCAACGTGATGATTACAATGACAATAATTCATGTATTATAGGTCTGTCTTTTGTGCCATATTTCTATGATAGTAATCTTCCCATATCGCTGCCATCATTTTCCCATCTCCCTACCCATTGGTTGGAGTTGAACGCATTTGAAAATAAATATCTAAGGAAAATACTTGGTACAGCGTGGAACGAATTCAAAACAAACGAGGAAATGAGAGAAATCGCCAATCAACCACTAATATCTTCAGTAATAAAGAAAAGACGATGGTCATATGTTGGACATGTGATGAGAAGAGATAATAACCGAATAGAAAAGCAGACCCTCATGTGGGAAACAACAGGTGAGAGGAAAAGAGGAAGACCCAGAGAGAACTATGAAGAACATTGATAAGAGAGGCAAGAGCAGCAGGAATCGGCTCCCTCAATGAGATAGAGCTGCTTACACAGAAAGAGACAAATGGTGAGATTTTATAAAAGATCTTTACAAGGATTAAAAACTGCTAGAATAACAGTTTAGATAAGAGTCTACGCCTTGGGTCTACGCCCTATGGGCCGGCTACGGCTCGAAAGGACAAAAAGCAAAAAACAAAAACTACCCCATGCATGTGAATGTTATAAATCTTTGATGTCTACTGTCTTGTAAATAGGGTGTTATATTTCCATCATCGTCAGGTTGCATGTCCTTGGCGGAACGTTGAACTCAACACAGATCGATCACTTGGCATCACTTGGTATCACAGACCGATCACTTGGCATCACTTGGCATCACAGACCGATCACTTGGCATCACAGACCAATCACTGGCATCACTTGGCATCACAGACCGATCACTTGGCATCACAGACCGATCACTTGGCATCACTTGGCATCACAGACCGATCACTTGACATCACAGACCGATCACTTGGCATCACAGACCGATCACTTGGCATCACAGACCGATCACTTGGCATCACAGACCGATCACTTGGCATCACTTGGCATCACAGACCGATCACTTGGCATCACAGACCGATCACTTGGCATCACTTGGTATCACAGACCGATCACTTGGCATCACTTGGTATCACACTGATCACATGGCATCACAGACCGATCACTTGGCATCACTTGGTATCACAGACCAATCACTTGGCATCACAGACCGATCACGTGGCATCACAGACCGATCACTTGGCATCACAGACCGATCACTTGGCATCACTTGATATCACAGACCGATCACTTGGCATCACTTGGTATCACAGACCGATCACTTGGCATCACTTGGTATCACAGACCGATCACTTGGCATCACTTGGTATCACAGACCGATCACTTGGCATCACTGGGCATCACAGACCGATCACTTGGCATCACTTGGCATCACAGACCGATCACTGGTATCACGACGATCACTTGGCATCACAGACCGATCACTTGGCATCACAGACCGATCACTTGGCATCACTTGGCATCACAGACCGATCACTTGGCATCACAGACCGATCACTTGGCATCACAGACCGATCACTTGGCATCACAGACCGATCACTTGGCATCACAGACCGATCACTTGGCATCACTTGGTATCACAGACACAGACCGATCGTCTGAAATAATTTCTGTCCCTAGCCAGATTTCCAACTTCCTCTATTGTGATGTTCAAGGTGATGTCTTGAAACGACCTTTTTTCCTGGCCTGCTTCTGTCTTGTCTTCTTGAAAAAAAATATCTTCCTTTATTGTTCCCTTATATTTTGACGTGACCGTAGCAATTTTATTCCCCATGGAAATACCAGTTCTCTTTAATGTCGAGGTATTTCGATATGTCTTCATTACCATTATTTCATTTGCAAGGTACACTTATGATTTTTCTGTAGCATTTAATTTAGAATGTTCAAACTATTTGATTTATTTTTTATTTTAATATGACCCAACATCTGTCATTCTCCATTACAGTACACATTTCCAAATGACATCATTTTCTGAGTCTGTCTCTTCCTGTCAGGTTCAACATTTTTTTATGTGCATATGGTCTACGTCATGCCGATTATTTCTTCACTTTTTCTGTCACAGTTAATGTCCAAGTTCTCCATTGGTTGCAGAGAGCTAGGAATATTTGGTAATATAGTGCACTTTTTATATTTGATATCACGTATGGGTCCAGTAATTTTGGGGCTATTTATCCGGTCACGTAGTTTGTTTTTTTTTGCTCTTGAATATATATCTGTTGTCAATCTCTCTTTTTTATTTTATTGATTTTACCATTTTCTGGTTATTTATTTCTGTTGTTTGTTTTTGTCTGTGTATTCTCAAAGATTACTTCTGCTTATTTAAAAAAAAAATTACCATTGTTACTACATTCGTAACTTCTTTTTCTTCTTCATGTTCTTCTTCCGGGGGACTAGTTGGTCTCGTGGCAAGACGCAGGCCTCGAGATAGAGAGGTTGTGTGTTCAAATCCCTGCTACACCGGTTGGGATTTTTATATATATGTATACAACTATTCTGGACATTCAACCTCAGTCTTTGTGATCTAATATAAAGAACCATAACTCTGGTACTTCTTGGTTACTTGACTATCTCCTAATATAATTATCACCTCCTATGCTTTCTTGTAATTCGCCAACTACAGCATGTCCAAATACCTGTAGACTGAACTGGTCAACTATATAGTAAAATCACGCAGCCCAATACTATGATGATTGTAGCATTTTGTCTCATACTGACTGATCCCTGACTGTCTATCCCAGTATAACCTTTGTGTCCTCTCATCTTTGAATGTGACGATCTTTGATTATAAACAAGCCCTCACATCCGTCTAACCAATATTGGATGTTCGATTAGTGGTTAATTTATAAAAAGCTTACGTTTCATCGTGGGTGCGCCGAGAGTGCTATCACATCTGAAGTGAAGTTAAACAGATGAATGCATTAGTGGGCTCATCTAAAACGTGTGTAAAGGGAAACAACACATTCTAAAAATAATTAGGGTTCCTTTTCAAATAATGACTCACTTACTGTCGACATATGATCTCGCAATTCTATCACGATAATACTCTACTTGAAAGCACCGCGGTGTCGATTCCACCGAAGTGGCATAACATAAAGTGACATAACATAAAGTGGCATAACATAAAGTGGCATAACATAAAGTGACATAACATAAAGTGGCATAACATAAAGTGGCATAACATAAAGTGGCATAACATAAAGTGGCATAACATAAAATGACATAATGTTTTACAACACAACGTGAAAATCTTCCTTTTTTCCTGATAAAATAAGGGAAATCTTCCCATTTTTTTCCTAATAAAAACAATCTTCCTATTTACAATAAACCCGTGAACCCTAACCACTGACAGTCATTACTCTTAATCACTGCATGATTTATGTTTTACAATAAAAAATCTCCCAATACTGACTAATCTATTTTGAAAGAAAAAATTAATCAATAAAAACATGCTTTGATGTCGTTTCTTTTACGTAGAAGTGCATGGATTCTTGTTAAAACCTGTTCACGGTTGAAAACTGTTGTAAACAGAGAAAAGAAAATCAAGATTTCTGCGGTCTTCCGTGGCGATGGACAAAGCAGGAGCTCTTTGTAATAAAAATAATCACTGTTTGTACTTTTGTATCGTGTAGAGTTAATTGTACAAATTATGTTCAAGTTATGTTTTCAGGCGTAACAATTGCACTGTTAATCCGTATGACCCCGTGACCAATTAAAAATTACTAAATTAATGCGAAATCTATACTTTTCAACCATTTATTTATTTATAAACACTGAGCTATTATATTAATGTATTTCTGTCCTGGGGGGGGGGGGGAACTCCCATTTGGGTCAGGAATGGGTTAAGTCTAGGGTCCCCGGAGCTAAATATAGTGCAGTGACGACGGACCGACGTATAAAAGACAAGAACTATTAAATGTGATTATCTGTTCGTCCGCTTGTTTGTCATTAAGTTTTGAAGCTAAATCGAATGATGTTTGAGCTGTGCTATGTTATCTGATTAGACCCTATTCCCGTAAGCTTCTACATAAATTTATAAAATAAATTGACGTTTCTTTTCACACCTTAACACCTATGATACCTTAAATACCTATATCTAGTTAGCGCCAATATTTTTCAATGACCAACGGTACATTTAATTCGTTATGTGGTCGATAGCACACTACACAGCCAAGATTTAGTAGAAAATTACGTCAACAGTTTGTCGTTGATACATTAGTCAATTTGTTCATTTGAGTTGGAAGATCAAATTCACGCTTGTGCTATTATACATTCAAAGCGAGTGGGAAAAGTTGTATTTTTATGTTCAAAATTTGTGTGGTTAAACATTGAATATTACGCTCTGGAGACTTTCAGATTTGCCAAAGTTGGATCATTTTGTTACGAGCATTAACTGGTAATTAATTATTTAAATTAATAAAAATGAAAGTTATATTCATATGGATTAGATATGAATATAAAAAAAGGACTAACATTATGATCAAAGATATTCAAGACCCACACGTGGATATCAAAGTTGAAGAAATAGACCTGGAGACAGTTCAGAACTACAACTACCTTGGACATACTATAACCAGTGATGGAAAATGTTCAACTTAAACAAACAAAAGTATAAGAATAGCAGAAATTAATTTTAATGTCATGGAAAATATACTAACATCAAAACAAAGTTCACCAAGGCTAATACTAAGAATTACAAAATGTTATATCTTCTCAACATTCCTGTATGGTGCACAAACATGGACATTAGACAAGAAAACAGAAAAGAAAATTGAAGCCTTTGAAATGTTGATTTATAGAAGAATAGGAAGAATTGGATGGAAAGAAAATAAAACAAATGATGAAGTCTTGAAACAACAGAAAATTACAAGAGAACTACGAAATACAATTCAAACAAGAAAAATGAAATTTTGGAGCATGTTAAAAGACACAGCAGTCTATTAAGGAATTCTTGGAAGGGAAAATGCGAGGTAAAAGAGACATACGCAGACCAAGACTAACATGGACGAGTAATATCAAAAGATGGACAAGTCAGTCTATAACGATCTCCACCATCAAAGCAAGAGACAGAGCGGAATGGGACTCCATGGTACGTAACTTTCGTTGCGGAGACGACACTCAATGGTGATGATTAACTGATAGAATATAACACATAAATATTTGATTAAGCTGAAAATGTTACGTTATACGTGTGGCGTCACAGTTTGAAGCCACTTTCACTTTAAAAAATTATCAATTTTACTTATTAGTGATATGTACTAGAGTCTCCGCACATATTCATCCAAAATGTTGATAAATTTTCCAAGATTTAACCTAAAATGCTAATTTGAGATAGAGGCAAACAGCTGTGATAAATAAAATAATAAAAAATAATTCGTCACATCTGCTAATTTAACTCGAGATTGTCCGGTCTGCAGAGAGCTGAAAAAAATATGTTACTTAATGTCTTTGTATCTGTTATAGGATTTCTGTTCACTGTTTTATTATTTGAATTTTACTTTTATAGTGTCTTTTACAGAGTCATAGAATGTACTATAGGAAATGATATACATAATAGCAAAATAAAGCAACGAGAAAGATCTTAGTCTGAATAGTAAGAACAAAGAGGTAATGGTCATATCAAAGAAACAATCATCACCCTCATGCAGCATACAAATAAGCAGGACAAATCTGAAACAAGACAACGCGTCAAGTATTTAGGCACAATGATAACATCAGATGGAAGATACATCACAGAAATAAAAAGCAGAATAGCTCAGGCCAAAAAAGCATTTCAGAAAATGTCTTATGTAACATATCCATGTCAATAGATGTGAGAAAGAGAGTTCATCGGTGATATATAGAGCCAAGCCTGGCCTACGGAAGCGAATCATGGACAGCAAACAAATAAATGAAAAGACGATTAGAGGCCACAAAGATGAGATTTCTCAGAAGAATGTTAAAAGTTCCATGACCAGCTAAAAAGATTAATGTGGACATTTTAAAGAGGCCAACACAAAATGGGAGCTCCTAAAAAACAGAAAGAAACAATCAACATTTTTCTGGCACATCATGAGAAGAGGAAAGTTGGAATACTTGGTTACAACTGGAAAATTACAGGGAGAGAGAGAGATCGCGGACGACAAAGAGAAAAAATACTAGATAGCTTGGTGTCATGGCATGATAAATAGTCAACAGCAGAATGGATACGATGCACGTGGATAGAAGATTGTGGAAGGACATGATCACCTGCGCCAACCGGTATGGCACATGATGAGTGTCTTTTGCAGCCTCTGAAATTTGTGCATGTTAAATTTCTTTCTAACAATTAATTCAACCAAAAAAATTGTAACTTTGACTTCCATGTATTCAAATCTAACGGGAAGAATTCACAACTTCTTTGTAGGAATAAATAAAAAAAAATTGAATGATATGTACATCATGATCTGTCCACCACGTAGCGACAGCACTAAGCAGTGGTAGTTTATTTCTCGGCTTACTTGAAATATAATAATCAAAACGATTATGAACAACTCGCTGCGACTACACCGAACATGCAGCCTCTATTCTCCAGTTCTATAGTTCCACTGGCAGAATCTAGAAACTAGATAACTGGATAGTGTCTTCTTTTTTTTTTTTTTTTTTTTGTGAAAAGGTAAAGTAAAGAGCCCCGTCACGGCAGAGTGCCATATAGGGTAAATGACCTTAGTGCCCACAATTTTAACAGACCTTCGGCACATGGATTTTGGGTAATATGGTCGGTATTACTCCCGTGCAGCTTTACTTTCCCAGAAAAAAAAAATCTGGTATCCATTTAAGGTTGGGTGAACCCAGAAGCCGTCGGTCGGGTCCTTTGTATTCCAGTTCACTAACCACTGAGCAATCGCGGCTCCCAGGATAAAAAGTAGATCTCAGAAAATGCAAACCTATTTAGGGAAATAGGATTTTTTTTGTTTCAGTAAAACATTGAGTATATATTTTTGTACAATCTTTACATATTCGTTTCTCACCGGAACAATATATTCATAGGAAATATCAGTCATAATAATGATTCTATTCTTTGATGAAAATTTAATTAATTTTTATATTCCGACTATGTTTATACAAACTATGATCACAAGAAGTCTATAAGTTATTTAATTGGATAATAAACTTGTCAAAACATCTAATTTTGGTTGTCATAACTTTACTCTCAATTCAAACTTTGTAAAGCTCCATAGATCTATCTATCTATCTATCTATCTATCTATCTATCTATCTATCTATCTATCTATCTATCTATCTATCTATCTATCTATCTATCTATCTATCTATCTATCTATCTATCTATCTATCTATCTATCTATCTATCTATCTATCTATCTATCTATCTATCTATCTATCTATCTATCTATCTATCTATCTATCTATCTATCTATCTATCTATATCTATCTATCTATCTATCTATCTATCTATCTATCTATCTATCTATCTATCTATCTATCTATCTATCTATCTATCTATCTATCTATCTATCTGTCTGTCTGTCTGTCTATCTATCTATCTATCTATCTATCTATCTATCTATCTATCTATCTATCTATCTATCTATCTATCTATCTATCTATCTATCTATCTATCTATCTATCTATCTATCTATCTATCTATCTATCTATCAATCCATCCATCCATTCATCCATGTATCTATCTATCTATCTATCTATCTATCTATCTATCTATCTATCTATCTATCTATCTATCTATCTATCTATCTATCTATCTATCTATCTATCTATCTATCTATCTATCTATCTATCTATCTATCTATCAATCTATCTATCTATCTATCTATCTATCTATCTATCTATCTATCTATCTATCTATCTATCTATCTATCTCTGTTTGTCTGTCTGTCTATCTATTATATATCCATCTTGCTCTGCCTGACTCTGTCTGTCTGTCTACCTATTATATATCCATCTTGCTCTGCCTGACTCTGTCTGTCTGTCTGTCTATCTATTATATATCCATCTTGCTCTGCCTGACTCTGTCTGTCTGTCTGTCTATCTATTATATATCCATCTTGCTCTGCCTGACTCTGTCTGTCTGTCTGTCTATTATATATCCATCTTGCTCTGCCTGACTCTGTCTGTCTGTCTGTCTATCTATTATATATCCATCTTGCTCTGCCTGACTCTGTCTGTCTGTCTGTCTATCTATTATATATCCATCTTGCTCTGCCTGACTCTGTCTGTCTGTCTGTCTATCTATTATATATCCATCTTGCTCTGCCTGACTCTGTCTGTCTGTCTGTCTATCTATTATATATCCATCTTGCTCTGCCTGACTCTGTCTGTCTGTCTGTCTATCTATTATATATCCATCTTGCTCTGCCTGACTCTGTCTGTCTGTCTGTCTATCTATTATATATCCATCTTGCTCTGCCTGACTCTGTCTGTCTGTCTATCTATTATATATCCATCTTGCTCTGCCTGACTCTGTCTGTCTGTCTATCTATTATATATCCATCTTGCTCTGCCTGACTCTGTCTGTCTGTCTATCTATTATATATCCATCTTGCTCTGCCTGACTCTGTCTGTCTGTCTGTCTATCTATTATATATCCATCTTGCTCTGCCTGACTCTGTCTGTCTGTCTGTCTATCTATTATATATCCATCTTGCTCTGCCTGACTCTGTCTGTCTGTCTATCTATTATATATCCATCTTGCTCTGCCTGACTCTGTCTGTCTGTCTGTCTATCTATTATATATCCATCTTGCTCTGCCTGACTCTGTCTGTCTGTCTATCTATTATATATCCATCTTGCTCTGCCTGACTCTGTCTGTCTGTCTGTCTATCTATTATATATCCATCTTGCTCTGCCTGACTCTGTCTGTCTGTCTGTCTATCTATTATATATCCATCTTGCTCTGCCTGACTCTGTCTGTCTGTCTATCTATTATATATCCATCTTGCTCTGCCTGACTCTGTCTGTCTGTCTATCTATTATATATCCATTTTGCTCTGCCTGACTCTGTCTGTCTGTCTGTTTATCTATTATATATCCATCTTGCTCTGCCTGACTCTGTCTGTCTGTCTGTCTATCTATTATATATCCATCTTGCTCTGCCTGACTCTGTCTGTCTGTCTGTCTATCTATTATATATCCATCTTGCTCTGCCTGACTCTGTCTGTCTGTCTGTCTATCTATTATATATCCATCTTGCTCTGCCTGACTCTGTCTGTCTGTCTGTCTATCTATTATATATCCATCTTGCTCTGCCTGACTCTGTCTGTCTGTCTGTCTATCTATTATATATCCATCTTGCTCTGCCTGACTCTGTCTGTCTGTCTATCTATTATATATCCATCTTGCTCTGCCTGACTCTGTCTGTCTGTCTGTCTGTCTATCTATCTATTATATATCCATCTTGCTCTGCCTGACTCTGTCTGTCTGTCTGTCTATCTATTATATATCCATCTTGCTCTGCCTGACTCTGTCTGTCTGTCTGTCTATTATATATCCATCTTGCTCTGCCTGACTCTGTCTGTCTGTCTGTCTATCTATTATATATCCATCTTGCTCTGCCTGACTCTGTCTGTCTGTCTGTCTATCTATTATATATCCATCTTGCTCTGCCTGACTCTGTCTGTCTATCTATTATATATCCATCTTGCTCTGCCTGACTCTGTCTGTCTGTCTATCTATTATATATCCATCTTGCTCTGCCTGACTCTGTCTGTCTGTCTATCTATTATATATCCATCTTGCTCTGCCTGACTCTGTCTGTCTGTCTATCTATTATATATCCATCTTGCTCTGCCTGACTCTGTCTGTCTGTCTGTCTATCTATCTATTATATATCCATCTTGCTCTGCCTGACTCTGTCTGTCTGTCTATCTATCTATTATATATCCATCTTGCTCTGCCTGTCTCTGTCTGTCTGTCTATCTCTCTATTATATATCCATCTTGCTCTGCCTGACTCTGTCTGTCTGTCTATCTATCTATTATATATCCATCTTGCTCTGCCTGACTCTGTCTGTCTGTCTGTCTATCTATTATATATCCATCTTGCTCTGCCTGACTCTGTCTGTCTGTCTATTATATATCCATCTTGCTCTGCCTGACTCTGTCTGTCTGTCTATCTATTATATATCCATCTTGCTCTGCCTGACTCTGTCTGTCTGTCTGTTTATCTATTATATATCCATCTTGCTCTGCCTGACTCTGTTTGTCTGTCTGTCTATCTATTATATATCCATCTTGCTCTGCCTGACTCTGTCTGTCTGTCTGTCTATCTATTATATATCCATCTTGCTCTGCCTGACTCTGTCTGTCTGTCTGTCTGTCTATCTATTATACATCCATCTTGCTCTGCCTGACTCTGTCTGTCTGTCTGTCTGTCTATCTATTATACATCCATCATGCTCTGCCTGACTCTGTCTGTCTGTCTGTCTGTCTATCTATCTATTATATATCCATCTTGCTCTGCCTGACTCTGTCTGTCTGTCTGTCTATCTATTATATATCCATCTTGCTCTGCCTGACTCTGTCTGTCTGTCTGTCTATCTATTATATATCCATCTTGCTCTGCCTGACTCTGTCTGTCTGTCTGTCTATCTATTATATATCCATCTTGCTCTGCCTGACTCTGTCTGTCTGTCTGTCTATCTATTATATATCCATCTTGCTCTGCCTGACTCTGTCTGTCTGTCTGTCTATCTATTATATATCCATCTTGCTCTGCCTGACTCTGTCTGTCTGTCTGTCTATCTATTATATATCCATCTTGCTCTGCCTGACTCTGTCTGTCTGTCTGTCTATCTATTATATATCCATCTTGCTCTGCCTGACTCTGTCTGTCTGTCTGTCTATCTATTATATATCCATCTTGCTCTGCCTGACTCTGTCTGTCTGTCTGTCTATCTATTATATATCCATCTTGCTCTGCCTGACTCTGTCTGTCTGTCTGTCTATCTATTATATATCCATCTTGCTCTGCCTGACTCTGTCTGTCTGTCTGTCTATCTATTATATATCCATCTTGCTCTGCCTGACTCTGTCTGTCTGTCTGTCTATTATATATCCATCTTGCTCTGCCTGACTCTGTCTGTCTGTCTGTCTATCTATTATATATCCATCTTGCTCTGCCTGACTCTGTCTGTCTGTCTGTCTATCTATTATATATCCATCTTGCTCTGCCTGACTCTGTCTGTCTGTCTATCTATTATATATCCATCTTGCTCTGCCTGACTCTGTCTGTCTGTCTATCTATTATATATCCATCTTGCTCTGCCTGACTCTGTCTGTCTGTCTATCTATTATATATCCATCTTGCTCTGCCTGACTCTGTCTGTCTGTCTATCTATTATATATCCATCTTGCTCTGCCTGACTCTGTCTGTCTGTCTGTCTGTCTATCTATCTATTATATATCCATCTTGCTCTGCCTGACTCTGTCTGTCTGTCTGTCTATCTATTATATATCCATCTTGCTCTGCCTGACTCTGTCTGTCTGTCTATTATATATCCATCTTGCTCTGCCTGACTCTGTCTGTCTGTCTATCTATTATATATCCATCTTGCTCTGCCTGACTCTGTCTGTCTGTCTGTTTATCTATTATATATCCATCTTGCTCTGCCTGACTCTGTTTGTCTGTCTGTCTATCTATTATATATCCATCTTGCTCTGCCTGACTCTGTCTGTCTGTCTGTCTATCTATTATATATCCATCTTGCTCTGCCTGACTCTGTCTGTCTGTCTGTCTGTCTATCTATTATACATCCATCATGCTCTGCCTGACTCTGTCTGTCTGTCTGTCTGTCTATCTATCTATTATATATCCATCTTGCTCTGCCTGACTCTGTCTGTCTGTCTGTCTATCTATTATATATCCATCTTGCTCTGCCTGACTCTGTCTGTCTGTCTGTCTATCTATTATATATCCATCTTGCTCTGCCTGACTCTGTCTGTCTGTCTGTCTATCTATTATATATCCATCTTGCTCTGCCTGACTCTGTCTGTCTGTCTGTCTATCTATTATATATCCATCTTGCTCTGCCTGACTCTGTCTGTCTGTCTGTCTATCTATTATATATCCATCTTGCTCTGCCTGACTCTGTCTGTCTGTCTGTCTATCTATTATATATCCATCTTGCTCTGCCTGACTCTGTCTGTCTGTCTGTCTGTCTATCTATCTATTATATATCCATCTTGCTCTGCCTGACTCTGTCTGTCTGTCTGTCTATCTATTATATATCCATCTTGCTCTGCCTGACTCTGTCTGTCTATCTATTATATATCCATCTTGCTCTGCCTGACTCTGTCTGTCTGTCTGTCTATCTATTATATATCCATCTTGCTCTGCCTGACTCTGTCTGTCTGTCTATCTATTATATATCCATCTTGCTCTGCCTGACTCTGTCTGTCTGTCTGTCTGTCTATCTATTATATATCCATCTTGCTCTGCCTGACTCTGTCTGTCTGTCTGTCTATCTATTATATATCCATCTTGCCCTGCCTGACTCTGTCTGTCTGTCTGTCTATCTATTATATATCCATCTTGCTCTGCCTGACTCTGTCTGTCTGTCTGTCTATCTATTATATATCCATCTTGCTCTGCCTGACTCTGTCTGTCTGTCTGTCTATCTATTATATATCCATCTTGCTCTGCCTGACTCTGTCTGTCTGTCTGTCTATCTATTATATATCCATCTTGCTCTGCCTGACTCTGTCTGTCTGTCTGTCTATCTATTATATATCCATCTTGCTCTGCCTGACTCTGTCTGTCTGTCTGTCTGTCTATCTATCTATTATATATCCATCTTGCTCTGCCTGACTCTGTCTGTCTGTCTGTCTATCTATTATATATCCATCTTGCTCTGCCTGACTCTGTCTGTCTGTCTATCTATTATATATCCATCTTGCTCTGCCTGACTCTGTCTGTCTGTCTGTCTATCTATTATATATCCATCTTGCTCTGCCTGACTCTGTCTGTCTGTCTGTCTATCTATTATATATCCATCTTGCTCTGCCTGACTCTGTCTGTCTGTCTGTCTATCTATTATATATCCATCTTGCTCTGCCTGACTCTGTCTGTCTGTCTGTCTATTATATATCCATCTTGCTCTGCCTGACTCTGTCTGTCTGTCTGTCTATCTATTATATATCCATCTTGCTCTGCCTGACTCTGTCTGTCTGTCTGTCTATCTATTATATATCCATCTTGCTCTGCCTGACTCTGTCTGTCTGTCTATCTATTATATATCCATCTTGCTCTGCCTGACTCTGTCTGTCTGTCTATCTATTATATATCCATCTTGCTCTGCCTGACTCTGTCTGTCTGTCTATCTATTATATATCCATCTTGCTCTGCCTGACTCTGTCTGTCTGTCTATCTATTATATATCCATCTTGCTCTGCCTGACTCTGTCTGTCTGTCTGTCTGTCTATCTATCTATTATATATCCATCTTGCTCTGCCTGACTCTGTCTGTCTGTCTATCTATCTATTATATATCCATCTTGCTCTGCCTGTCTCTGTCTGTCTCTCTATCTCTCTATTATATATCCATCTTGCTCTGCCTGACTCTGTCTGTCTGTCTATCTATCTATTATATATCCATCTTGCTCTGCCTGACTCTGTCTGTCTGTCTGTCTATCTATTATATATCCATCTTGCTCTGCCTGACTCTGTCTGTCTGTCTATTATATATCCATCTTGCTCTGCCTGACTCTGTCTGTCTGTCTATCTATTATATATCCATCTTGCTCTGCCTGACTCTGTCTGTCTGTCTGTTTATCTATTATATATCCATCTTGCTCTGCCTGACTCTGTTTGTCTGTCTGTCTATCAATTATATATCCATCTTGCTCTGCCTGACTCTGTCTGTCTGTCTGTCTATCTATTATATATCCATCTTGCTCTGCCTGACTCTGTCTGTCTGTCTGTCTATCTATTATACATCCATCTTGCTCTGCCTGACTCTGTCTGTCTGTCTGTCTGTCTATCTATCTATTATATATCCATCTTGCTCTGCCTGACTCTGTCTGTCTGTCTGTCTATCTATTATATATCCATCTTGCTCTGCCTGACTCTGTCTGTCTGTCTGTCTAGCTATTATATATCCATCTTGCTCTGCCTGACTCTGTCTGTCTGTCTGTCTATCTATTATATATCCATCTTGCTCTGCCTGACTCTGTCTGTCTGTCTGTCTATCTATTATATATCCATCTTGCTCTGCCTGACTCTGTCTGTCTGTCTGTCTATCTATTATATATCCATCTTGCTCTGCCTGACTCTGTCTGTCTGTCTGTCTATCTATTATATATCCATCTTGCTCTGCCTGACTCTGTCTGTCTGTCTGTCTGTCTATCTATCTATTATATATCCATCTTGCTCTGCCTGACTCTGTCTGTCTGTCTGTCTATCTATTATATATCCATCTTGCTCTGCCTGACTCTGTCTGTCTATCTATTATATATCCATCTTGCTCTGCCTGACTCTGTCTGTCTGTCTGTCTATCTATTATATATCCATCTTGCTCTGCCTGACTCTGTCTGTCTGTCTATCTATTATATATCCATCTTGCTCTGCCTGACTCTGTCTGTCTGTCTGTCTGTCTATCTATTATATATCCATCTTGCTCTGCCTGACTCTGTCTGTCTGTCTGTCTATCTATTATATATCCATCTTGCTCTGCCTGACTCTGTCTGTCTGTCTGTCTATCTATTATATATCCATCTTGCTCTGCCTGACTCTGTCTGTCTGTCTGTCTATCTATTATATATCCATCTTGCTCTGCCTGACTCTGTCTGTCTGTCTGTCTATCTATTATATATCCATCTTGCTCTGCCTGACTCTGTCTGTCTGTCTATCTATTATATATCCATCTTGCTCTGCCTGACTCTGTCTGTCTATCTATCTATTATATATCCATCTTGCTCTGCCTGACTCTGTCTGTCTGTCTGTCTATCTATTATATATCCATCTTGCTCTGCCTGACTCTGTCTGTCTGTCTATCTATTATATATCCATCTTGCTCTGCCTGACTCTGTCTGTCTGTCTATCTATTATATATCCATCTTGCTCTGCCTGACTCTGTCTGTCTGTCTGTCTATCTATTATATATCCATCTTGCTCTGCCTGACTCTGTCTGTCTGTCTATCTATTATATATCCATCTTGCTCTGCCTGACTCTGTCTGTCTGTCTATCTATTATATATCCATCTTGCTCTGCCTGACTCTGTCTGTCTGTCTGTCTATCTATTATATATCCATCTTGCTCTGCCTGACTCTGTCTGTCTATCTATTATATATCCATCTTGCTCTGCCTGACTCTGTCTGTCTATCTATTATATATCCATCTTGCTCTGCCTGACTCTGTCTGTCTGTCTGTCTATCTATTATATATCCATCTTGCTCTGCCTGACTCTGTCTGTCTGTCTATCTATTATATATCCATCTTGCTCTGCCTGACTCTGTCTGTCTGTCTATCTATTATATATCCATCTTGCTCTGCCTGACTCTGTCTGTCTGTCTATCTATTATATATCCATCTTGCTCTGCCTGACTCTGTCTGTCTGTCTATCTATTATATATCCATCTTGCTCTGCCTGACTCTGTCTGTCTGTCTGTCTATCTATTATATATCCATCTTGCTCTGCCTGACTCTGTCTGTCTGTCTATCTATTATATATCCATCTTGTTCTGCCTGACTCTGTCTGTCTGTCTGTCTATCTATTATATATCCATCTTGCTCTGCCTGACTCTGTCTGTCTGTCTGTCTATCTATTATATATCCATCTTGCTCTGCCTGACTCTGTCTGTCTGTCTATCTATTATATATCCATCTTGCTCTGCCTGACTCTGTCTGTCTGTCTGTCTGTCTATCTATTATATATCCATCTTGCTCTGCCTGACTCTGTCTGTCTGTCTGTCTATCTATTATATATCCATCTTGCTCTGCCTGACTCTGTCTGTCTGTCTGTCTATCTATTATATATCCATCTTGCTCTGCCTGACTCTGTCTGTCTGTCTATCTATTATATATCCATCTTGCTCTGCCTGACTCTGTCTGTCTGTCTGTCTATCTATTATATATCCATCTTGCTCTGCCTGACTCTGTCTGTCTGTCTGTCTATCTATTATATATCCATCTTGCTCTGCCTGACTCTGTCTGTCTGTCTGTCTATCTATTATATATCCATCTTGCTCTGCCTGACTCTGTCTGTCTGTCTGTCTATTATATATCCATCTTGCTCTGCCTGACTCTGTCTGTCTGTCTGTCTATCTATTATATATCCATCTTGCTCTGCCTGACTCTGTCTGTCTGTCTGTCTATCTATTATATATCCATCTTGCTCTGCCTGACTCTGTCTGTCTGTCTATCTATTATATATCCATCTTGCTCTGCCTGACTCTGTCTGTCTGTCTATCTATTATATATCCATCTTGCTCTGCCTGACTCTGTCTGTCTGTCTATCTATTATATATCCATCTTGCTCTGCCTGACTCTGTCTGTCTGTCTATCTATTATATATCCATCTTGCTCTGCCTGACTCTGTCTGTCTGTCTGTCTGTCTATCTATCTATTATATATCCATCTTGCTCTGCCTGACTCTGTCTGTCTGTCTATCTATCTATTATATATCCATCTTGCTCTGCCTGTCTCTGTCTGTCTCTCTATCTCTCTATTATATATCCATCTTGCTCTGCCTGACTCTGTCTGTCTGTCTATCTATCTATTATATATCCATCTTGCTCTGCCTGACTCTGTCTGTCTGTCTGTCTATCTATTATATATCCATCTTGCTCTGCCTGACTCTGTCTGTCTGTCTATTATATATCCATCTTGCTCTGCCTGACTCTGTCTGTCTGTCTATCTATTATATATCCATCTTGCTCTGCCTGACTCTGTCTGTCTGTCTGTTTATCTATTATATATCCATCTTGCTCTGCCTGACTCTGTTTGTCTGTCTGTCTATCAATTATATATCCATCTTGCTCTGCCTGACTCTGTCTGTCTGTCTGTCTATCTATTATATATCCATCTTGCTCTGCCTGACTCTGTCTGTCTGTCTGTCTATCTATTATACATCCATCTTGCTCTGCCTGACTCTGTCTGTCTGTCTGTCTGTCTATCTATCTATTATATATCCATCTTGCTCTGCCTGACTCTGTCTGTCTGTCTGTCTATCTATTATATATCCATCTTGCTCTGCCTGACTCTGTCTGTCTGTCTGTCTATCTATTATATATCCATCTTGCTCTGCCTGACTCTGTCTGTCTGTCTGTCTATCTATTATATATCCATCTTGCTCTGCCTGACTCTGTCTGTCTGTCTGTCTATCTATTATATATCCATCTTGCTCTGCCTGACTCTGTCTGTCTGTCTGTCTATCTATTATATATCCATCTTGCTCTGCCTGACTCTGTCTGTCTGTCTGTCTATCTATTATATATCCATCTTGCTCTGCCTGACTCTGTCTGTCTGTCTGTCTGTCTATCTATCTATTATATATCCATCTTGCTCTGCCTGACTCTGTCTGTCTGTCTGTCTATCTATTATATATCCATCTTGCTCTGCCTGACTCTGTCTGTCTATCTATTATATATCCATCTTGCTCTGCCTGACTCTGTCTGTCTGTCTGTCTATCTATTATATATCCATCTTGCTCTGCCTGACTCTGTCTGTCTGTCTATCTATTATATATCCATCTTGCTCTGCCTGACTCTGTCTGTCTGTCTGTCTGTCTATCTATTATATATCCATCTTGCTCTGCCTGACTCTGTCTGTCTGTCTGTCTATCTATTATATATCCATCTTGCTCTGCCTGACTCTGTCTGTCTGTCTGTCTATCTATTATATATCCATCTTGCTCTGCCTGACTCTGTCTGTCTGTCTGTCTATCTATTATATATCCATCTTGCTCTGCCTGACTCTGTCTGTCTGTCTGTCTATCTATTATATATCCATCTTGCTCTGCCTGACTCTGTCTGTCTGTCTATCTATTATATATCCATCTTGCTCTGCCTGACTCTGTCTGTCTATCTATCTATTATATATCCATCTTGCTCTGCCTGACTCTGTCTGTCTGTCTGTCTATCTATTATATATCCATCTTGCTCTGCCTGACTCTGTCTGTCTGTCTATCTATATATATCCATCTTGCTCTGCCTGACTCTGTCTGTCTGTCTATCTATTATATATCCATCTTGCTCTGCCTGACTCTGTCTGTCTGTCTGTCTATCTATTATATATCCATCTTGCTCTGCCTGACTCTGTCTGTCTGTCTATCTATTATATATCCATCTTGCTCTGCCTGACTCTGTCTGTCTGTCTATCTATTATATATCCATCTTGCTCTGCCTGACTCTGTCTGTCTGTCTGTCTATCTATTATATATCCATCTTGCTCTGCCTGACTCTGTCTGTCTATCTATTATATATCCATCTTGCTCTGCCTGACTCTGTCTGTCTATCTATTATATATCCATCTTGCTCTGCCTGACTCTGTCTGTCTGTCTGTCTATCTATTATATATCCATCTTGCTCTGCCTGACTCTGTCTGTCTGTCTATCTATTATATATCCATCTTGCTCTGCCTGACTCTGTCTGTCTGTCTATCTATTATATATCCATCTTGCTCTGCCTGACTCTGTCTGTCTGTCTATCTATTATATATCCATCTTGCTCTGCCTGACTCTGTCTGTCTGTCTATCTATTATATATCCATCTTGCTCTGCCTGACTCTGTCTGTCTGTCTGTCTATCTATTATATATCCATCTTGCTCTGCCTGACTCTGTCTGTCTGTCTATCTATTATATATCCATCTTGTTCTGCCTGACTCTGTCTGTCTGTCTGTCTATCTATTATATATCCATCTTGCTCTGCCTGACTCTGTCTGTCTGTCTGTCTATCTATTATATATCCATCTTGCTCTGCCTGACTCTGTCTGTCTGTCTATCTATTATATATCCATCTTGCTCTGCCTGACTCTGTCTGTCTGTCTGTCTGTCTATCTATTATATATCCATCTTGCTCTGCCTGACTCTGTCTGTCTGTCTGTCTATCTATTATATATCCATCTTGCTCTGCCTGACTCTGTCTGTCTGTCTGTCTATCTATTATATATCCATCTTGCTCTGCCTGACTCTGTCTGTCTGTCTATCTATTATATATCCATCTTGCTCTGCCTGACTCTGTCTGTCTGTCTATCTATTATATATCCATCTTGCTCTGCCTGACTCTGTCTGTCTATCTATTATATATCCATCTTGCTCTGCCTGACTCTGTCTGTCTGTCTGTCTGTCTATCTATCTATTATATATCCATCTTGCTCTGCCTGACTCTGTCTGTCTGTCTATCTATCTATTATATATCCATCTTGCTCTGCCTGTCTCTGTCTGTCTGTCTATCTCTCTATTATATATCCATCTTGCTCTGCCTGACTCTGTCTGTCTGTCTATCTATCTATTATATATCCATCTTGCTCTGCCTGACTCTGTCTGTCTGTCTGTCTATCTATTATATATCCATCTTGCTCTGCCTGACTCTGTCTGTCTGTCTATTATATATCCATCTTGCTCTGCCTGACTCTGTCTGTCTGTCTATCTATTATATATCCATCTTGCTCTGCCTGACTCTGTCTGTCTGTCTGTTTATCTATTATATATCCATCTTGCTCTGCCTGACTCTGTTTGTCTGTCTGTCTATCTATTATATATCCATCTTGCTCTGCCTGACTCTGTCTGTCTGTCTATCTATTATATATCCATCTTGCTCTGCCTGACTCTGTCTGTCTGTCTGTCTGTCTATCTATTATACATCCATCTTGCTCTGCCGGACTCTGTCTGTCTGTCTGTCTGTCTATCTATCTATTATATATCCATCTTGCTCTGCCTGACTCTGTCTGTCTGTCTGTCTATCTATTATATATCCATCTTGCTCTGCCTGACTCTGTCTGTCTGTCTGTCTATCTATTATATATCCATCTTGCTCTGCCTGACTCTGTCTGTCTGTCTGTCTATCTATTATATATCCATCTTGCTCTGCCTGACTCTGTCTGTCTGTCTGTCTATCTATTATATATCCATCTTGCTCTGCCTGACTCTGTCTGTCTGTCTGTCTATCTATTATATATCCATCTTGCTCTGCCTGACTCTGTCTGTCTGTCTGTCTATCTATTATATATCCATCTTGCTCTGCCTGACTCTGTCTGTCTGTCTGTCTGTCTATCTATCTATTATATATCCATCTTGCTCTGCCTGACTCTGTCTGTCTGTCTGTCTATCTATTATATATCCATCTTGCTCTGCCTGACTCTGTCTGTCTATCTATTATATATCCATCTTGCTCTGCCTGACTCTGTCTGTCTGTCTGTCTATCTATTATATATCCATCTTGCTCTGCCTGACTCTGTCTGTCTGTCTATCTATTATATATCCATCTTGCTCTGCCTGACTCTGTCTGTCTGTCTGTCTGTCTATCTATTATATATCCATCTTGCTCTGCCTGACTCTGTCTGTCTGTCTGTCTATCTATTATATATCCATCTTGCTCTGCCTGACTCTGTCTGTCTGTCTGTCTATTATATATCCATCTTGCTCTGCCTGACTCTGTCTGTCTGTCTGTCTATCTATTATATATCCATCTTGCTCTGCCTGACTCTGTCTGTCTGTCTGTCTATCTATTATATATCCATCTTGCTCTGCCTGACTCTGTCTGTCTGTCTGTCTATCTATTATATATCCATCTTGCTCTGCCTGACTCTGTCTGTCTGTCTGTCTATCTATTATATATCCATCTTGCTCTGCCTGACTCTGTCTGTCTGTCTGTCTATCTATTATATATCCATCTTGCTCTGCCTGACTCTGTCTGTCTGTCTGTCTATCTATTATATATCCATCTTGCTCTGCCTGACTCTGTCTGTCTGTCTATCTATTATATATCCATCTTGCTCTGCCTGACTCTGTCTGTCTGTCTGTCTATCTATTATATATCCATCTTGCTCTGCCTGACTCTGTCTGTCTGTCTGTCTGTCTATCTATCTATTATATATCCATCTTGCTCTGCCTGACTCTGTCTGTCTGTCTGTCTATCTATTATATATCCATCTTGCTCTGCCTGACTCTGTCTGTCTGTCTGTCTATCTATTATATATCCATCTTGCTCTGCCTGACTCTGTCTGTCTGTCTATCTATTATATATCCATCTTGCTCTCCCTGACTCTGTCTGTCTATCTATCTATTATATATCCATCTTGCTCTGCCTGACTCTGTCTGTCTGTCTGTCTATCTATTATATATCCATCTTGCTCTGCCTGACTCTGTCTGTCTGTCTATCTATTATATATCCATCTTGCTCTGCCTGACTCTGTCTGTCTGTCTATCTATTATATATCCATCTTGCTCTGCCTGACTCTGTCTGTCTGTCTGTCTATCTATTATATATCCATCTTGCTCTGCCTGACTCTGTCTGTCTGTCTATCTATTATATATCCATCTTGCTCTGCCTGACTCTGTCTGTCTGTCTATCTATTATATATCCATCTTGCTCTGCCTGACTCTGTCTGTCTGTCTGTCTATCTATTATATATCCATCTTGCTCTGCCTGACTCTGTCTGTCTATTATATATCCATCTTGCTCTGCCTGACTCTGTCTGTCTATCTATTATATATCCATCTTGCTCTGCCTGACTCTGTCTGTCTGTCTGTCTATCTATTATATATCCATCTTGCTCTGCCTGACTCTGTCTGTCTGTCTATCTATTATATATCCATCTTGCTCTGCCTGACTCTGTCTGTCTGTCTATCTATTATATATCCATCTTGCTCTGCCTGACTCTGTCTGTCTGTCTATCTATTATATATCCATCTTGCTCTGCCTGACTCTGTCTGTCTGTCTATCTATTATATATCCATCTTGCTCTGCCTGACTCTGTCTGTCTGTCTGTCTATCTATTATATATCCATCTTGCTCTGCCTGACTCTGTCTGTCTGTCTATCTATTATATATCCATCTTGTTCTGCCTGACTCTGTCTGTCTGTCTGTCTATCTATTATATATCCATCTTGCTCTGCCTGACTCTGTCTGTCTGTCTGTCTATCTATTATATATCCATCTTGCTCTGCCTGACTCTGTCTGTCTGTCTATCTATTATATATCCATCTTGCTCTGCCTGACTCTGTCTGTCTGTCTGTCTGTCTATCTATTATATATCCATCTTGCTCTGCCTGACTCTGTCTGTCTGTCTGTCTATCTATTATATATCCATCTTGCTCTGCCTGACTCTGTCTGTCTGTCTGTCTATCTATTATATATCCATCTTGCTCTGCCTGACTCTGTCTGTCTGTCTGTCTATCTATTATATATCCATCTTGCTCTGCCTGACTCTGTCTGTCTGTCTGTCTATCTATTATATATCCATCTTGCTCTGCCTGACTCTGTCTGTCTGTCTGTCTATCTATTATATATCCATCTTGCTCTGCCTGACTCTGTCTGTCTATCTATTATATATCCATCTTGCTCTGCCTGACTCTGTCTGTCTGTCTGTCTATCTATTATATATCCATCTTGCTCTGCCGGACTCTGTCTGTCTGTCTGTCTATCTATTATATATCCATCTTGCTCTGCCTGACTCTGTCTGTTGTCCTGTCTATTCGAGGTATAGGGCAGACTCTTAACGCTCCACGATCTTTCCTTCTAATTGTCAGACTTTGCACATGTCCCACAATGCATCTCACCATACGTTTCTGTTCTGAGGGAGTCTTTCAACTTCGGCAAGGAAGATGATGCCCTCTTTTGCTGCTTCTCGTCTCAGTGTATATTTTAATGTTTCTCTAGGTCTGCCTCTTTCTCTGCTGCCCGTTCAAGCAACCTTCCATTTGTTAGTCTAATGATTTTTTGTTCTATTCTTCATTGATTGACCGTGCTCGTCTACTGATTGTTCCTGTCCTCCATTGATTGACCGTTCTCGTCTATTTATTGTTCTTGTCCTTCATTATATTGACCGTGCTCGTCTATTGATTGTTCCTGTCCTTCATTAATTGACCGTGCTCGTCTACTGATTGTTCCTGTCCTTCATTAATTGACCGTGCTCGTCTACTGATTGTTCCTGTCCTTCATTAATTGACCGTGCTCGTCTACTGATTGTTCCTGTCCTTCATTAATTGACCGTGCTCGTCTACTGATTGTTCCTGTCCTCCGTTGATTGACCGTGCTCGTCTACTGATTGTTCCTGTCCTCCGTTGATTGACCGTGCTCGTCTATTGATTGTTCCTGTCCTTCATTAATTGACCGTGCTCGTCTATTGATTGTTCCTGTCCTTCATTAATTGACCGTGCTCGTCTACTGATTGTTCCTGTCCTTCATTAATTGACCGTGCTCGTCTACTGATTGTTCCTGTCCTTCATTAATTGACCGTGCTCGTCTACTGATTGTTCCTGTCCTTCATTAATTGACCGTGCTCGTCTACTGATTGTTCCTGTCCTTCATTAATTGACCGTGCTCGTCTACTGATTGTTCCTGTCCTTCATTAATTGACCGTGATCGTCTACTGATTGTTCCTGTCCTTCATTGATTGACCGTGCTCGTCTACTGATTGTTCCTGCCCTCCATTGATTGACCATGCTCGTCTATTGATTGTTCCTGTCCTCCATTGATTGACCATGCTCGTCTATTGATTGTTCCTGCCCTCCATTGATTGACCATGCTCGTCTATTGATTGTTCCTGTCCTCCATTGATTGACCATGCTCGTCTATTGATTGTTCCTGTCCTCCATTGATTGACCGTGCTCGTCTACTGATTGTTCCTGTCCTCCATTGATTGAACGTGCTGCGTTCTTTCTCGCTGTGGGTGCTTCTCCTGCTTTCACCCAACACAGAAAACTAAAGTATACTTTAAAGGACACAGTGTACTGGAAAGAACACAATTTGAGTCAATGATTTCTGGAAGACGTGAGAAGGTCAGACTAAGAATAAGGCCGTTTTTTCGGCATGAAAGAGACGTTGAGCT
The DNA here is from genome assembly GCA_032433765.1 of Megaustenia siamemsis. Lineage (NCBI taxonomy): Eukaryota > Metazoa > Mollusca > Gastropoda > Stylommatophora > Ariophantidae > Megaustenia > Megaustenia siamemsis. The sequence continues at coordinate 23,198,395 of JAVIAB010000156.1, read as the reverse complement.
TGAAAACAGAAGAAGCTCACTGTCGGTGCTGCTATGACTTATGTTCTTTTGGCGTGTGCGTTATTTGCTACGATGAGGACTGCAGCTGCCTTTCTTTGTTTGGATATTCGATGAAATGTTCATTTTGATGATTCTACTGGCATGGGCGTTTGAGCAATTATAGATTTTCATTCTTTTTCAGTGATACCGGAGCCTTTGAATAACTATAACTATAACTATGACTATGACTATGACTATGACTATGACTATAACTATAACTATAATTATAACTATAACTATGACTATGACTATGACTATGACTATGACTATGACTATAACTATAACTATGACTATGACTATAACTATAACTATAACTAACAGAAGAAGTGGATGATCTGACTAGAGATTCTTTCAGACTGGCTGTGATAAATGAATGCACCATTTTACAAACGGCACGAAAACCGATGATGACGTGCACAGCGCCTGAGATCTTCCCACGTTAGCGGAGATCAAAACACTAAAGGATATTATTCGAGTATAGTGTTCGTCCTGAGAAGAAAATAACCCATCTCTTATGATTTTGAAATAAACAACCTGGGATTTCTCCCATCTAAATCCATTTGGTCGTCCCGCGGGTTATGTTTTCACGTTATATCTGTTAAAATATGCCCGTATATTCTCAAATTGCGGCTTCTATTGCTGACAATTTACTTTCTTATTTTACAGTTAATTTTATATTTGAATTATCATTATTTTCCTGCTATTTTAACAACGTGTATATCATCTAGGTTCCTCTTTAAGCGTATCTTCCAAAAATTAATCCCAATTTTTCGAAACAATTTTGGATGCCATGTCTGTATACACCGACACCCGTATCAAGTTCCAAACAGAAGCTGTTTACTGAGACGACACATGATTTTGATATTGCTTATGCTGTTTCAGATAAACATTTATTTCATTTCTATAGAAAAAATAAAATTCTCTTTGACGTTTTTAAAATAATGCACACTTTACATTTTGTGAAGGAGTCTAGGACATGAGTTTTATCGCACACACAATACAACAGCATACGAGAGTGTTGTGACACCTTACCAAAAAGGAAAATTACAAAAAAAACAAAAAAACAAATGTGGATAACTGACAACATCTTAGAAAAAAATGGAAGAAAGAAGACAAGCGAAGAACACTGCCAGATACAAGGAAACTGATAATGAAATACGCAACATGTGCAAGACGGCAAAAGAAGACTAGCTCAACCAAAGATGTCTAGACGTCGAAACTATGGAAAGTAAACACAATTTAAGAGGGATGCACACAGAAATAAAGAGAATGACTAATAAAGACAAAAAAGCTGCAGGAAACGGTTATATTGCAAACAAAGAAGGAAGAATGCTAACAGACAACAAACATATAATCGATAGATGGCAGGAATATATAACATAATTATTTCATGACGAAAGGGACAGAAAAAAACATTTATAAAATGTACGTCCAGCTATAAAATCCTGAAATCTGAAGTGGAAAATGCTATAAAAACAATGTAAAAGGGAAAAGCAGCAGGACCTGACAATATACAGATAGAGATGATACAAGCACTAGAGGATTTTGGCATTGAAGTGATCACAAACATATGCAATGACATATACCATACAGGATACATACCAAATGAACTATAAACAAATTTCATTGCATTACCTAAAAAGAATGGTGCAGCTCAATGCAGTGATTTTGGAACAATAAGCCTAATGAGCCATGTAACAAAACTTGTACTAAAAGTTATACAATGAAGGATTCCAAATAAAATCAATACTGAATTAGATGAGCAGCAATTTGGATTCAGGAAAAATAGTGGGACAAAAGGAGACTAACATTAATACCCATTTCAAACCCCCCCCCTCCCCCTGGTCATAGTGGTATACCTGACATGCAAGTCACTGGCATTGTCTCGTGTCACTCCAGCTATCGCAGCCGGCTCGCCCTTGAGAATCGCCTAATTGCCCATTTGGGTTCGCTGTCTCCCCAAGGTATGAACATATCGCTCTTCCGTTCCGTCTTCTCACCTGACTGCCTGGTCAGTGAGATATATAGTTGGTCATCCCGTCCTCTCATTTTAGTCCATTAAGTAGCTGACCACGCTCTGGAACACAGGGAAGTGACCTTTTTTATTTCCTTTCTTGTCTTGAGTATCTAGCATATTATCGCCATGTAGTTAGATTTGTTTACATATCCTTATATATATTTTTTGTGTTGTTGTTTGTTGTTCCAGCTGAATGCCTACATGGCCAAAACGTATACTTTCGTTTTGTCCATTACCACGTAAAGCTGTCACCATACCATTTTTTCCCCTTTTTTTCTTTTTTTTTTTTAGAATTTCTATTATCATCAGATTTACAGCAGCTTCGCATCTTTACGCATCTTGGTGCCTTTACTTCATCTTCATCTAGTACCATGCTAGATCCTTTGTTTTGTTGGGTTTGTTGCTAGATTTGTTCTTTTGTAGGGCGTTTTGCTGGATCTTTTGTACTGTTGGGTTTATTCTTGGTCTTGTCGTTTTGTATGGTTTATTTTTCATCTGTTGTTTTGTATGGTTTATTCTTGGTCTGTTGTTTTGTATGGTTTATTCTTGACCTGTTTTTTGTATGGTTTATTCTTCATCTGTTGTTTTGTATGGTTTATACGTGATCTGTTGTTTTGTATGGTTTATTCTTCATCTGTTGTTTTGTATGGTTTATTCTTGATCTGTTGTTTTGTTGGGTTTATTCTTGATCTGTTATTGTGTATGGTTTATACCTGATCAGTTGTTTTGTATGGTTTATTCTTCATCTGTTGTTTTGTATGGTTTATTCTTGATATGTTGTTTTGTATGGTTTATTTTTCATCAGTTGTTTTGTGTGGTTTATTCTTGATCTGTCGTTTTGTATGGTTTATTCTTGATATGTTGTTTTGTATGGTTTATTCTACATCTGTTGTTTTGTATGGTTTATTCTTGATCTGTCGTTTTGTATGGTTTATTCTTGATATGTTGTTTGTATGGTTTATTCTACATCTGTTGTTTTGTATGGTTTATTCTTGATCTGTTGTTTTGTTGGGTTTATTCTTGATCTGGTGTTTTCTTGGGTTTATTCTCGATCTGTTGTTTTGTAGGGTTTGTTGCTAGATCTGTTGTTTTGTTGGGTTTATTCTTGAACTGTTGTTTTGTTGGGTTTATTCTTGAACTGTTGTTTTGTTGGGTTTATTCTTGAACTGTTGTTTTGTTGGGTTTATACTTGATCTGTTGTTTTGTTGGGTTTATACTTGATCTGTTGTTTTTAGGGTTTGTACTAGATCTGTTGATTTGTAGGGTTTGTAGCTACATTTATTGATTTTGTAGGGCTTGTTGCTAATTTAATATTTTGTATGGTTTATTCTAGATGTGTTGTTGTGTATGTTTGTTGCTAGATTTGTTGATTTTGTAGGGTTTGTAGTGTTTGTTGCTAGATTTGTTGATTTTGTAGGGTTTGTAGTGTTTGTTGCTAGATTTATTGATTTTGTAGTGTTTGTAGTGTTTGTTGCTAGATTTGTTGATTTTGTAGGGTTTGTAGTGTTTGTTGCTAGATTTGTTGATTTTGTAGGGTTTGTAGTGTTTGTTGCTAGATTTGTTGATTTGTAGGGTTTGTAGTGTTTGTTGCTAGATTTGTTGATTTTGTAGGGTTTGTAGTGTTTGTTGCTAGATTTGTTGATTTTGTAGGGTTTGTAGTGTTTGTTGCTAGATATAATTTTATTATTTAGCTGTCTCTGCTTTGTCTGGTGAACAAATCGCTCCGAATGTTTTCTTTTTCAACAGATATACTACATCGGTAATGATCCTTGTCATGTTAGTTCTTTGTCTCTAATATTGTCTTTGAGACTGGTTACTGCCTAGGACATGTTTAATTAAGATATTACCTCTCTTATTGATTTTTATACTTAAGTGTTACTTTTATTTGTTGCGAATTCTGCTTTTTTAAAAAAAAAACAAATAAGATTGTGTCGGATGTCTGTTTCAATTAAATCATTGGGATTGTACAAGATTCGTCTTCTCTTTCAAAGTAACACACGTGAAACTGCACTACGAGATATGAAACGTAATTACCTTACGTATTTAATGACCCCAGTGTAACTTGTAGGTCGATTTTTGACTGCCCTGTGTTTTAATAACCAATTTAGAACGAACCAAACAGTTTGAGAAGAATATTTCACAAAATCTAACAACATTGTTCTTTAATTTCTTTTTTTTCTTGTACCGGAGTTTCTACAAGCTCGTTTGTAATTTTGCGATTTCGTTCTCGGCTAATCTTCCGAAGAACAATAAGATATCGAGTAGCAAGCTCTGCGATCAGAGAGATTGAGAGGACGTGAGGTTAACAATCTTGTTACCCCTACTACACTGTTACCATGGAAATAACAAACGGCGGCGGGGAAACGTCAATGTGGATAACCCCGACGTTATGATTGGATTAGGAAAGATGAGAACAACAAGAGGAGATTGCTGCTAGACTGAGTTAGCCCCCGCTAGAAATTATCAGCCAAAACAGATTTAAGAGGGGGTTTTATAAATCTATTTTCCCTTCTATTTTCTGTAGTTTGTATATCTCAGATACCGCAAATTCTTTTATGCAGCAATTCTGAAGTTTTCAAATTATTGTCCAATTTTCCTCAAATTGGACGCATATTTTGTTTTCAATATTATTTTCGCATCCTTTTTTTTTATTATTTTATATCATTTTAAACACTCTATCTGCCTTTGTCTAGCTCTTTCTTTCCAACATTATATTATTATTTGTTCAGCTGTCTTGCATTTATTCTACTCATGTTTGTAAAATTAATTATTTTTTAATATATTGTTTCTATGGTTTTTGTTAAAATTATGTCTGATTTCTCCTCTTTTTAATTTCATTTTGATTATTGTTTTTCTGTAATTATCAAATATCTTTAATGTTATTTTTTCCACTCTGTTTCACATTAGCCTGTATTTTCAAGTTGTGATTATTTTCCAATATATATATATTCCTCTTATCATTTTTATTCTGATAATTAAGTTCATAAAAGCACTCTCCAATGACATCATCATCCGCTCCTTATCCAACCAAGCACAGTAAGAACAGGAATAAAACGAAGTGAAGTTTTATCCGAGATATTCTCGTTGCTGATATTGCAAGTCTACTTGCTAAAGTGATGCTATATTTCAATTAATGACTGATATTGCAAGTCTACTTGCTAAAGTGATGCTATATTTCAATTAATGACTGATATTGCAAGTCTACTTGCTAAAGTGATGCTATATTTCAATTAATGACTGATATTGTCAAACATGGACCCTTTCTAAATCACATTTAAGAAAGATCAAAACATGTGAGATGCGATGCCTGAGAAAAGTAATAAAACAACACAAGAAGACATAGAATATCATATGAAACCATAAGAAAAATGGTGGAATAAAACCCTGCCAAGAATATATAGAACAACAACAACTTAAATGGTTTGGTCACCTGGTCAGAATGAATCCTCACCAATCACCATCAAGGGCGTTCTTCTCAAGAATGCATGGAAAAAGACCAAGAGGAAGACCCAGAAGAAGATGGATAGATGCAGTGATAGAGACATGTAACAACAAAGTAAAATCACTAATTCAGACAGTTCGAGCAGCGCAAGAACAACAAATGACATAACAACAACACCTTTTCGGTATCAGTGAAAAGAGAAAAGAAAGAAGGGAAAGAAGATTTCCACATCACGTGTCCTACTTTCCTTTAATAATAAGTGTCCTTGAAAGTGCAGTTCTGGTACAAGACAAAATTAAACCTTTGAAAGCTGTTGTTTTTAACGGAAGTCAGTTTGAATCAGTTCACAGATTCAGCTACTATCGTGATCTTTGGTGACGACCGTCTTCTCACTTAGAAGAATAAATATTCCGGCTAACAAGACAGCTGAAACCTTTGTTGATTTAGATCAAAGTACATGGAGTAAAACGGGATTAACACTATAGACACGGGCTAGATATATCAAACCTGTGTGCTTAGCAAACTCCTGAATGGATCTTGAGCAATATATTCAGTGCATGAGTAAAGAATATAAACAGATTCAATGTTCCCTGCTCTCACAAGATACTAACGGTTAACATGGATGATCTATGACCTATAGCGTGCTAATGAGGAACTGCTGCAGACTACTACATTATTCATATAGACGGTGTCTATCGATGCGACATGTTGGGCATAATGAACTAAGTACTGAAGAAGAAGCAAAATAATAAAAGGGTAGAACAAAGTAAATGTCTCAGAATTCATGCAGCCTTTTACGTTTACATCCTTAAGTCAACATTAAGATGCTGGAGATTATAAAGAATGGGATATGTCAAAACTGTGGGATACCGCGTCGTATACAAATACTACAAGATTTAGGGAAGAAAACTGTATGTGGGTAAATTAAAACTGAGAGACAAACATTTCACCCACGAACACATGTTTCATGAAGGAAAATGACATTTCTATAGTAAAAATTTGCAGGAGATTGTGCAGATTAAACATAAACAAAAGAAGTGGCACATCCACATATAGAAAGGAAGTGACGCCAGAATTAACAGTTAAAAGACATCACTCAATAAAATAGCAACAAATATATATATATATATAAATCCCATGATTATATTTTTTAAAAATTTGACCACATTTATTATATATATATATATATATATATATATATATATATATATAAAGTAAAGAGCCCCCGTCACGCCAAGTGGCGTTTAGGGAATATGGTGTTAGTGATCATAAATTTTACAGACCTTCAGCATATGATTTTTGGGGTAATGTGGTCGGTATTACGCCCGTGCCGCTTTACTATCCAGAAAAAATCCGGTACTCATTAAAGGCTGGGAGAACCTGGAAGCCGTCGGTTGGGATCGAACCCTACCTCTTGTCCTATGTAGTCCAGTTCACTGACCACTGAGCTATCGCGGCTCAAAAGTAAAGAGTCCCGCAACGCCGAGTGGCGTATAGGGAATATGGTGTTAGTGACCATAAATTTTACAGACCTTCAGCACATGATTTTTGGGGTAATGTGGTCAGTATTACGCCCGTGCTGTTTACTTTTCCAGAAAAAAATAAGGTACCATTTAAGGCTGGGTGACCCCGGAAGGCTTCGGTTGGGATCGAACCCTACCTCTTGTCCTTTGTAGTCCAGTTCACTAATCACTGAGGTATCGCGGCTCCCTTATTTAATATATATAGTGAGATTATTTTCAGATCCACAACGGACATGCCTGGGATAACAATTGGAGGTCATAATATAAGTAAATGACATCAAGTATGCTGATGATACAATCATTATTGCTAAGAGTGAAATGAGTTACACGAAATGTTAGACATTATAGTGCAGGAAAGCAAAAATAAAGGATTCAGCCTCAATAGCAAGAAGACAGAATTAATGGTACCAACAAAGAAAAAGACATCACCGCAATGCATAATAAAAACGAACGGAACAAAATTAAAACAGGTAAAAACAAAGTAAAGTAAAGAGCCCCCGTCAGGCCAGGTGGCGTAAAGGGAATATGGTGTTAGTGACTATACATTTTACAGACATTCAGCACATGATTTTTGGGTAATGTGGTCGGTATTACGCCCGTGCCGTTTTACTTTCCCAGAAAAGAATCCGGTACCCATTTAAGGGTGGATGAAATGGAATCCGTCAGTTGGGATGGAACTCTACCTCTTGTCCTTTGTAGCCCAGCTCACTAACCACTGAACTATCGAGGTAGGGTAGCTATGTTAACGTCAGATAGTAGATATACAACAGCGGTAAGATGCAGAATAGCACATGCAAATGCAGCTTTTTCAAAAAATGAGGAAGATACTGTGCAATCCATTTTTGACAATAGAAACAAGAAAAAAAGAGTCCTTAAATGTTATGTAGAGCCAGTCTTAACATATCGATGTGAATCATGGACAATAAGACAGCAGACAAGAAATGCACCGGATGCTATTGAAATTTGGTTTTACAGAGGAATAATACAATACCATGGACAGCAAAGAAGAATAATGACAACATTCTGAAAAACGCCAAAGCAAGTCAAAAGTGAGCTAATTTCCAATATTAGGAAGAAATAAGCATTATTTTTTGGCCGCGTAATGAGAAGGGAATAGCTGGAATATATTGTAACAAATGGGAAGTTGTGGCACGGAGAGAAAGAGGGAAGCAAAGATAAATGATAACAGACAGCTTAAGAGAATGGCTTGGCTGACGGTCAACAACAGAAATGATAAATATAAATAAACTGTCGAGATTGAAAGTTGTGGAGAGACATGACCACCTACGCCAGCAGGTATGGTACTTGATGATGATGATTACGATGATGATGAAATATTAATTCGCGGTTGTGTCTTTGACGTTACCCTCCCTGATTTCTTTGGTAATGAGATCCGGTTATCTATCGCACTCGGATACAAACATTAAATAGGAGAGTCCGTGTACACTGGCAGAGCTTAAAGGACTCTTGGCAGTTAACATCGAAAAGGGTGGGACATAAATGTGGCCGCTGTTCATACAAACTTGTCAGGAAAAACCTACCTACATTATTGGCTCCCAGGCCGTGGTACGGAGTTCGTGAACGTGGCTAGGGTTCTCCTCGGATTTTCTCAAAATTCAAGATAGGGATATATGGGCACCTATTGATTCGGCGTGCAGTAACGATGTTTATAACACTAATAACAGTATATAAATATATTTCAACAAAATGGCATTACAAAATCATCGGGATACGTATTTTGCAGATACCAAAATCATGATGTATACAAAATAAAACAGTTCATAGAGACACCAAAAACATGAAATATGAATAATAAAACAGTTCATAGAGACACCACAAACATGATGTATAAATAATTAAATAGTTCATATAGACACCACAAACATGATGTATAAATCATGAAACAGTTCATAGAGATACCACAAACATGACGTATAAATCATGAAACAGTTCATAGAGATACCAAAACATTATGTATAAATCATGAAACAGTTCATAGAAACACACAAACATTATGCATAAATCATGAAACAGTTCATAGAGATACCAAAAACATGATGTATAAATCATGAAACAGCTCATAGAGACACCACAAACATTATGTATAGATCATGAAACAGTTCATAGAGATACCACAAACATGACGTATAAATCATGAAACAGTTCATAGAGACACCACAAACATTATGTATAAATCATGAAACAGTTCATAGAGACACCACAAACATGACGTATAAACCATGAAACAGTTCATAGAGACACCACAAACATGATGTATAAATCATGAAACAGTTCATAGAGACACCACAAATATGATGTATAAATCATGAAACAGCTCACAGAGATACAAAAAATATGATGCATAAATATTAAAACAGTTCACAGAAACACCAAAAACATGTTAAATCTGCTGAAGCTGTCTCTGTTTTTCCCCACACAGATTCATACAAAATGTAACTTCATTTTCAGAGTTTGTTTGGTAAAGAAAGAAAACAAAAACCTGTAGAGGAAAGCAATGTTAATTCTATACAATAAATAATAGTCCTGGTTTACATGGAAATATTTTGTCCATTAAATTTACTTTGTCCGTTACATACTCTTGAATGTGATACAATGACAACAACATCGGAATACATTTGATTACAATCCAACTTTGTGTAAATTGCGACTCCGGGTGTTGATTACACACACACACAAATGGTCAAACTTTATCTCTGATATACAGTACCTTGAAACAGCGGTTCCTAAATTTTAACACCTGCCGCCCCTGCTGATCATATATTGGCGATGCCCGCACCGCTGTTATGATCGTATAAGTTGGGTAAAGTAAGATTCCTAATAGTATATATAAGATGATTTATAGATACATGTATATATGACCTTTGGCGTCTTGACAGACGATTGGTAGCAAGCAATCATGATATGTGAAGTTTGGTAAAAAGTATGAGTGTCTTATGCTGGATGCTGCTTCCCTGAACAGCTTTTGTCATGGATGAATCTGCCAATATTGGACAGACAGATTCATCTGGAGAACAAACGAGATGTATTCGTGCGGTTTGGTCTCTCCCTTCTCCTGCCCCTTTTTTATTCTGAATTTGATATCAGCACTGCCTCGAAATTTACTGTGCCATTTTAAAAATATTTTTATTCTGAATTTTATATCAGCACTGCCTCGAAATTTACTGTGCCATTTTAAAAAAAAATTTATTCTGAATTTTATATCAGCACTGCCTCGAAATTTACTGTGCCATTTTAAAAAAAAAATTTATTCTGAATTTTATATCAGCACTGCCTCGAAATTTACTGTGCCATTAAAAAAATTTATTCTGAATTTTTTATCAGCACTGCCTCGAAATTTACTGTGCCATTTAAAAAAAAAAAATTATTCTGAATTTTATATCAGCACTGCCTCGAAATTTACTGTGCCATTTTTTTTATTCTGAATTTAATGTCAGCACTGCCTAGAAATTTACTGTGCCATTAAAAAAAATTTTTATTCTGAATTTTATATCAGCACTGCCTCGAAATTTACTGTGCCATTTTTTTAAATTCTGAATTTGATATCAGCACTGCCTCGAAGTTTACTGTGCCATTTTTTTTTCTTCTCAATTTTATATCAACACTGCCTCGAAATTTACTGTGGCATTTAAAAATGTTTTTCTTCGTGTGCTACGATCTGCATGAATATTTTCCCAGTTTCTTTCACTGATGGAGAATTCCCTCAAGGAAACCTCGCAAACATCCTTATATCTCAGCTCTAGTCTGTCCTTTGGTCTCTTTCCGTCCCTAAGTTCGCCATACAATATTTGTTTGAGAATATGATTGTTTGCCATCCTTTGGTCTCTTTCCGTCCCTAAGTTCGCCATACAATATTTGTTTGAGAATATGATTGTTTGCCATCCTTTGGTCTCTTTCCGTCCCTAAGTTCGCCATACAATATTTGTTTGAGAATATGATTGTTTGCCATCCTTTGGTCTCTTTCCGTCCCTAAGTTCGCCATACAATATTTGTTTGAGAATATGATTGTTTGCCATCCTTTGGTCTCTTTCCGTCCCTAAGTTCGCCATACAATATTTGTTTGAGAATATGATTGTTTGCCATCCTTTGGTCTCTTTCCGTCCCTAAGTTCGCCATACAATATTTGTTTGAGAATATGATTGTTTGCCATTCTTTGGTCTCTTTCCGTCCCTAAGTTCGCCATACAATATTTGTTTGAGAATATGATTGTTTGCCATCCTTTGGTCTCTTTCTGTCCCTAAGTTCGCCATACAATATTTGTTTGAGAATATGATTGTTTGCCATTCTTTGGTCTCTTTCCGTCCCTAAGTTCGCCATACATATTTGTTTGAGAATATGATTGTTTGCCATCCTTTGGTCTCTTTCCGTCCCTAAGTTCGCCATACAATATTTGTTTGAGAATATGATTGTTTGCCATCCTTTGGTCTCTTTCTGTCCCTAAGTTCGCCATACAATATTTGTTTGAGAATATGATTGTTTGCCATCCTTTGGTCTCTTTCTGTCCCTAAGTTTGCCATACAATATTTGTTTGAGAATATGATTGTTTGCCATCCTTTGGTCTCTTTCTGTCCCTAAGTTTGCCATACAATATTTGTTTGAGAATATGATTGTTTGCCATCCTTTGGTCTCTTTCCGTCCCTAAGTTCGCCATACAATATTTGTTTGAGAATATGATTGTTTGCCATCCTTTGGTCTCTTTCTGTCCCTAAGTTTGCCATACAATATTTGTTTGAGAATATGATTGTTTGCCATCCTTTGGTCTCTTTCTGTCCCTAAGTTTGCCATACAATATTTGTTTGAGAATATGATTGTTTGCCATCCTTTGGTCTCTTTCCGTCCCTAAGTTCGCCATACAATATTTGTTTGAGAATATGATTGTTTGCCATCCTTTGGTCTCTTTCTGTCCCTAAGTTCGCCATACAATATTTGTTTGAGAATATGATTGTTTGCCATCCTTTGGTCTCTTTCTGTCCCTAAGTTTGCCATACAATATTTGTTTGAGAATATGATTGTTTGCCATCCTTTGGTCTCTTTCTGTCCCTAAGTTTGCCATACAATATTTGTTTGAGAATATGATTGTTTGCCATCCTTTGGTCTCTTTCCGTCCCTAAGTTCGCCATACAATATTTGTTTGAGAATATGATTGTTTGCCATCCTTTGGTCTCTTTCTGTCCCTAAGTTTGCCATACAATATTTGTTTGAGAATATGATTGTTTGCCATCCTTTGGTCTCTTTCTGTCCCTAAGTTTGCCATACAATATTTGTTTGAGAATATGATTGTTTGCCATCCTTTGGTCTCTTTCCGTCCCTAAGTTCGCCATACAATATTTGTTTGAGAATATGATTGTTTGCCATCCTTTGGTCTCTTTCTGTCCCTAAGTTCGCCATACAATATTTGTTTGAGAATATGATTGTTTGCCATCCTTTGGTCTCTTTCTGTCCCTAAGTTTGCCATACAATATTTGTTTGAGAATATGATTGTTTGCCATCCTTTGGTCTCTTTCTGTCCCTAAGTTTGCCATACAATATTTGTTTGAGAATATGATTGTTTGCCATCCTTTGGTCTCTTTCCGTCCCTAAGTTCGCCATACAATATTTGTTTGAGAATATGATTGTTTGCCATCCTTTGGTCTCTTTCTGTCCCTAAGTTTGCCATACAATATTTGTTTGAGAATATGATTGTTTGCCATCCTTTGGTCTCTTTCTGTCCCTAAGTTTGCCATACAATATTTGTTTGAGAATATGATTGTTTGCCATCCTTTGGTCTCTTTCCGTCCCTAAGTTCGCCATACAATATTTGTTTGAGAATATGATTGTTTGCCATCCTTTGGTCTCTTTCCGTCCCTAAGTTCGCCATACAATATTTGTTTGAGAATATGATTGTTTGCCATCCTTTGGTCTCTTTCTGTCCCTAAGTTTGCCATACAATATTTGTTTGAGAATATGATTGTTTGCCATCCTTTGGTCTCTTTCCGCCCCTAAGTTCGCCATACAATATTTGTTTGAGAATATGATTGTTTGCCATCCTTTGGTCTCTTTCTGTCCCTAAGTTCGCCATACAATATTTGTTTGAGAATATGATTGTTTGCCATCCTTTGGTCTCTTTCTGTCCCTAAGTTTGCCATACAATATTTGTTTGAGAATATGATTGTTTGCCATCCTTTGGTCTCTTTCTGTCCCTAAGTTTGCCATACAATATTTGTTTGAGAATATGATTGTTTGCCATCCTTTGGTCTCTTTCCGTCCCTAAGTTCGCCATACAATATTTGTTTGAGAATATGATTGTTTGCCATCCTTTGGTCTCTTTCTGTCCCTAAGTTTGCCATACAATATTTGTTTGAGAATATGATTGTTTGCCATCCTTTGGTCTCTTTCTGTCCCTAAGTTTGCCATACAATATTTGTTTGAGAATATGATTGTTTGCCATCCTTTGGTCTCTTTCCGTCCCTAAGTTCGCCATACAATATTTGTTTGAGAATATGATTGTTTGCCATCCTTTGGTCTCTTTCCGTCCCTAAGTTCGCCATACAATATTTGTTTGAGAATATGATTGTTTGCCATCCTTTGGTCTCTTTCCGTCCCTAAGTTCGCCATACAATATTTGTTTGAGAATATGATTGTTTGCCATCCTTTGGTCTCTTTCCGTCCCTAAGTTCGCCATACAATATTTGTTTGAGAATATGATTGTTTGCCATCCTTTGGTCTCTTTCCGTCCCTAAGTTCGCCATACAATATTTGTTTGAGAATATGATTGTTTGCCATCCTTTGGTCTCTTTCCGTCCCTAAGTTCGCCATACAATATTGTTTGAGAATATGATTGTTTGCCATCCTTTGGTCTCTTTCCGTCCCTAAGTTCGCCATACAATATTTGTTTGAGAATATGATTGTTTGCCATCCTTTGGTCTCTTTCCGTCCCTAAGTTCGCCATACAATATTTGTTTGAGAATATGATTGTTTGCCATCCTTTGGTCTCTTTCCGTCCCTAAGTTCGCCATACAATATTTGTTTGAGAATATGATTGTTTGCCATCCTTGGTCTCTTTCCGTCCCTAAGTTCGCCATACAATATTTGTTTGAGAATATGATTGTTTGCCATCCTTTGGTCTCTTTCTGTCCCTAAGTTCGCCATTCAATATTTGTTTGAGAATATGATTGTTTGCCATCCTTTGGTCTCTTTCTGTCCCTAAGTTCGCCATTCAATATTTGTTTGAGAATATGATTGTTTGCCATCCTTTGGTCTCTTTCTGTCCCTAAGTTCGCCATACAATATTTGTTTGAGAATATGATTGTTTGCCATCCTTTGGTCTCTTTCTGTCCCTAAGTTCGCCATACAATATTTGTTTGAGAATATGATTGTTTGCCATCCTTTGGTCTCTTTCTGTCCCTAAGTTCGCCATACAATATTTGTTTGAGAATATGATTGTTTGCCATCCTTTGGTCTCTTTCCGTCCCTAAGTTCGCCATACAATATTTGTTTGAGAATATGATTGTTTGCCATCCTTTGGTCTCTTTCTGTCCCTAAGTTCGCCATTCAATATTTGTTTGAGAATATGATTGTTTGCCATACTTTGGTCTCTTTCTGTCCCTAAGTTCGCCATACAATATTTGTTTGAGAATATGATTGTTTGCCATCCTTTGGTCTCTTTCTGTCCCTAAGTTCGCCATACAATATTTGTTTGAGAATATGATTGTTTGCCATCCTTTGGTCTCTTTCTGTCCCTAAGTTCGCCATACAATATTTGTTTGAGAATATGATTGTTTGCCATCCTTTGGTCTCTTTCTGTCCCTAAGTTTGCCATACAATATTTGTTTGAGAATATGATTGTTTGCCATTCTTTGGTCTCTTTCTGTCCCTAAGTTCGCCATACAATATTTGTTTGAGAATATGATTGTTTGCCATCCTTTGGTCACTTTCTGTCCCTAAGTTTGCCATACAATATTTGTTTGAGAATATGATTGTTTGCCATTCTTTGGTCTCTTTCTGTCCCTAAGTTTGCCATACAATATTTGTTTGAGAATATGATTGTTTGCCATCCTTTGGTCTCTTTCCGTCCCTAAGTTCGCCATACAATATTTGTTTGAGAATATGATTGTTTGCCATCCTTTGGTCTCTTTCTGTCCCTAAGTTCGCCATTCAATATTTGTTTGAGAATATGATTGTTTGCCATCCTTTGGTCTCTTTCTGTCCCTAAGTTCGCCATACAATATTTGTTTGAGAATATGATTGTTTGCCATCCTTTGGTCTCTTTCTGTCCCTAAGTTCGCCATACAATATTTGTTTGAGAATATGATTGTTTGCCATCCTTTGGTCTCTTTCTGTCCCTAAGTTCGCCATACAATATTTGTTTGAGAATATGATTGTTTGCCATCCTTTGGTCTCTTTCTGTCCCTAAGTTTGCCATACAATATTTGTTTGAGAATATGATTGTTTGCCATTCTTTGGTCTCTTTCTGTCCCTAAGTTCGCCATACAATATTTGTTTGAGAATATGATTGTTTGCCATCCTTTGGTCTCTTTCTGTCCCTAAGTTTGCCATACAATATTTGTTTGAGAATATGATTGTTTGCCATTCTTTGGTCTCTTTCTGTCCCTAAGTTTGCCATACAATATTTGTTTGAGAATATGATTGTTTGCCATTCTTTGGTCTCTTTCTGTCCCTAAGTTTGCCATACAATATTTGTTTGAGAATATGATTGTTTGCCATCCTTTGGTCTCTTTCCGTCCCTAAGTTCGCCATACAATATTTGTTTGAGAATATGATTGTTTGCCATCCTTTGGTCTCTTTCCGTCCCTAAGTTCGCCATACAATATTTGTTTGAGAATATGATTGTTTGCCATCCTTTGGTCTCTTTCTGTCCCTAAGTTCGCCATTCAATATTTGTTTGAGAATATGATTGTTTGCCATCCTTTGGTCTCTTTCCGTCCCTAAGTTCGCCATACAATATTTGTTTGAGAATATGATTGTTTGCCATCCTTTGGTCTCTTTCTGTCCCTAAGTTCGCCATTCAATATTTGTTTGAGAATATGATTGTTTGCCATCCTTTGGTCTCTTTCTGTCCCTAAGTTCGCCATACAATATTTGTTTGAGAATATGATTGTTTGCCATCCTTTGGTCTCTTTCTGTCCCTAAGTTCGCCATACAATATTTGTTTGAGAATATGATTGTTTGCCATCCTTTGGTCTCTTTCTGTCCCTAAGTTCGCCATACAATATTTGTTTGAGAATATGATTGTTTGCCATCCTTTGGTCTCTTTCTGTCCCTAAGTTTGCCATACAATATTTGTTTGAGAATATGATTGTTTGCCATTCTTTGGTCTCTTTCTGTCCCTAAGTTCGCCATACAATATTTGTTTGAGAATATGATTGTTTGCCATCCTTTGGTCTCTTTCTGTCCCTAAGTTTGCCATACAATATTTGTTTGAGAATATGATTGTTTGCCATCCTTTGGTCTCTTTCTGTCCCTAAGTTTGCCATACAATATTTGTTTGAGAATATGATTGTTTGCCATCCTTTGGTCTCTTTCTGTCCCTAAGTTTGCCATACAATATTTGTTTGAGAATATGATTGTTTGCCATCCTTTGGTCTCTTTCTGTCCCTAAGTTCGCCATACAATATTTGTTTGAGAATATGATTGTTTGCCATTCTTTGGTCTCTTTCTGTCCCTAAGTTTGCCATACAATATTTGTTTGAGAATATGATTGTTTGCCATCCTTTGGTCTCTTTCTGTCCCTAAGTTTGCCATACAATATTTGTTTGAGAATATGATTGTTTGCCATCCTTTGGTCTCTTTCCGTCCCTAAGTTCGCCATACAATATTTGTTTGAGAATATGATTGTTTGCCATTCTTCTTACATGACCCAGCCGCCTTAGTCTACGACTCCTAAGTGTTGCCATGATGGATTGGAGTTTGGCTCGTTAGAGACACTAGAGATGGTTACTTTGTCCTGCACTTTGATGTTCATAACCTTTCGAAGACAACGCATATGAAAGCTATTTAACTTTTTTTTCCTGCCCTACATAGGTAGTCCAAATTTCTGGTCCTTATAGAAGTGTACTAAGCACACAACTTTGGTCAATTTGAATCTTAGTCCTGAGCGTTAATTTGGTGTTGGCCCATACTCTATCTTTAAGTTTACCAAACTTGGAGGCTGTCTTTTATTTTCATGAATTTTTGGATAAATGAAGACATAATTATCATTATCATGTAGAAACTTGTGTATGTACTACACAATAATAAGCCAATATGAATTTTGATTTTTTAATATTTCTAACCAGTTAGTAAGCACACGATAGTATCATCGCGCGACACCCCTGACAAAGTTTGTCGGCTTAGAATGGAGCCTCGGTGCACACAACTATGGGACCGCTGTCTTGAGAGATAGTTTTCGAAATTCAATATTATTAAAGTAATTTTATTTTTAAAAAATTAAAAAAACACCCAAAACACTTTGTATTTAAAATCAGTTCTCTCTCCATTCCTTCGCACGTGTGTTTTCATTGTCAGTTTTAACATGACACATCGTCTTGCCAGGATACATACAATCAAGATGAAACAAACAAATAATATCTTGTATCCTGAATTGCTTGATATTTCGAACATTGTTTTCTTCATTTGAACAAATTAAATCAGAATTTGAGATTTTTTAGACAAACATTTTAAGATTACGCTAGTGGGCGGTAATAATGAACAGTAGAAAAAGGAAACATAAATTTGTTTAGAGCATAACTCCTAATTAGAGACATCGACGAATTATTCTAGAACATATGTATGTGAATAAAAAGCAAAGCAACGTGAAGGTTCACTCCACACCATATTAGGCTTATGGGGAATATGATGTTGGTGGCCATATTTGTAATTTACTACGGCACATTTTTGATGATGCAGTCGGTATTTCACAACCCGCCTTTAAAAGTAGTAGAGAGGCTCCGTCACGCCAAGTGGCGTATAGAGAATATGGTGTTAGTGACCATACATTTTACAGACCTTCAACACATGAATTTTAGGGTGATGTGGTCGGTATTACACCCGTGCCGCTTTACTTTTCCAGAAAAAATCCGGTACGCATTTAAGGCTGGGTGAACCAGGAAGCCGTCGGCTGGGATCGAACCCTACCTCTTGTTTTTTGTAGCCCAGTTCACTACCCACTGAGCTATCGCAGCCAGCCCGTCTTTTATGGAATCCTAAAAAATCACTGACACTCAATCTCAGAAGCTGGGGAACAAACCACCGCATTCAATAATTGAACCCAGGCCTTGTTATCAGAAAGCGAGCACACTAACTATTCAGCCACCGAGGCTCGTGTATGTGAATCCTCATCATTATCATCGCTATCATTATCATCAGCATCATCATCAACATGCCGAATAGGCGTAGGCGATTATGTCCTTCCACAGTGCATAGTATCAATTCTGTTGTTGACTGTTTTCCATGCCATAACACCAAGCTATCTAGTATCGTCTTTCTTTGTCGTTCGCGATCTCTCTTTCCCTGTATTTTGCCAGTTGTAACCAAATATTCCAACTTTCCTCTTCTCATGATACCCTAAAGAATGTTTCCACAGTCTTTTACCCCGTGACTGTCTTTCCAGTGGCTTGTTTCTTCCTTTCATGTGAATACATTTGAGCAAATCCTCTTACCCGGGAACTATCTATCTATCTATCTATCTATCTATCTATCTATCTATCTATCTATCTATCTATCTATCTATCTATCTATCTATCTATCTATCTATCTATCTATCTATCTATCTATCTATCTATCTATCTATCTATCTATCTATCTATCTATCTATCTATCTATCTATCTATCTATCTATCTATCTATCTATCTATCTATCTATCTATCTATCTATCTATCTATCTATCTATCTATCTATCTATCTATCTATCTATCTATCTATCTATCTATCTATCTATCTATCTATCTATCTATCTATCTATCTATCTATCTATCTATCTATCTATCTATCTATCTATCTATCTATCTATCTATCTATCTAAATGCTCGATTGTCTTAATTGTTTGACTTTGAACATGATCAACATTGTATCTCACCATTCTTTTCTGCACTGCCATGCCAATCAATTTCGACAATGTAGTTGATGCCTACTTTCGTTGTTTCTCGTCGCAGTGTTCTTTGTAATGTGTCTAGTTCAAGCTCTTTTCTTTGACTCTCTGGTTTCCATTTGAGTGCATGCTTTAAAATGCCCTTGTTGTCTCTTCTGATCGCTTGGCCAATATATGACCACTTTCTTCTCTTGATTATAAATGCTTTTATCTTATATTTTGTCATTTCTCTTATTGAACTGCACAAGTTTTGAATTAATTTCATGTTATACCACGTACTCTGGGAAGGTGTGGAATGCCGTCTAGCGTCGTAAGTTTCGATGCTTGAAGCAACACTATCTAGAAGTCTCCGAACACTTCTGGATAGGCGGCCGCGGACCTATGGGTGGAAACTCGTGTACTAAGACACAGCTTATGTGCTGATCAAATAACTACTCTAAGTATAATAGTTGAACAAAAGTTTAGAACTAAAATCCCCGCTTTATATCGGATTCATAGATTACGAAAAGGCATTTGATAGTTTAGACAGAGAAATGCTTTGGAAGTTGCTGACTCATTACGGAATTCCCATAAAGTTTATTAACCTGATAAAAATAATGTATGAAGGAACGAAATGTAGTGTGGTGCATGAATGACAGCTTACAGAAGCATTTGAAATAAGAACAGGAGTAAGGTAAGGCTGCCTTCTGTCTCCATTTCTCTTTCTACTGGTCATATATTGGATTATGAAAATAACTCAAAACAACAGAATTGGAATCGAGTGGTCACTCACCAAGCAACTTGATGATTTAGACTTTGCTGATGACACAGTTGGAAATAACCAAATAAAATTAGGAGAAATACCTCTACTAGACGTAAAATCGTATATATCTGGGCAGTAATATAGATAAAGAGGGAGGAGCAGAAAATGATACCAAAATAAGGATATCAAAAGCAAGAGGAGCTTTCGTTGCACTGGGAAACATGGAAATCCAAAGAAATTAGGCTAAATACAAAAATAAAAATGTTCAACTCAAATGTTAAGTCGGTCCTATTATATGGCTGTGAAACATGGAGAACAACAAAATTGACAATCATGAAGATACAGACATTCATTAATGGATGCTTACGCAGAATAAAAGGATGGAAATGGTAGGACAAAATCACTAACATAGAATTATGGTAATGTGCCAGTCAAATATTAGTGGATAAAGAGATACAGCGAAGACGATGGCGCTGGATAGGACACACACTGCGGTAACCAATTGAGAATATTACACAACAGGCCCTTTTTTGAAATCTCTAGCGGACAAGACAAAGAGGAAGACCAAGGAATTCTTGGTAAAGACAGATAGAAGCAGAGATGAAGATGATGTTGAAGACATGGAATGATCTTAAAAGAATGTAAAAAAAAACCAGAACGACTTGGAAAGTGTTTGTTGAAGACCTATGCTCCACTGGGAGATAAAAAGGTACAAGAGGAAGAAAAACACACCGATTCATGTCTTGCACTTTACCTTTACGAACCATTTTCAGAAAACATTTGTTTTCAAATGCATCTAATTTATTTCTATTTATTTAATTGTTCTCTAGCCCCCGCGTGCGTAAGAAAAGTTGGACAATACATTTGATTTGAAATTTCTCAGCAATTATATTTTCTGTAATTTCATTTTACCACTTTTCAGACTGGAGAAAAATATATTTCCTGGAATTAGAAAATGGAATATTAACATTTTATTCGCGATTTGAGATAACTCCTGTTATTTTATATATATTTTTGTCTGAATTGTTTCCCTTATTATTCTCATTAAATAAATAATTTGTATGTGATCTGGAACTTTCTAATAATCTCCTCATTAACCCGATAGTGCACCAGCGTTCTTTACGCTATGTGGTGTCTTTATCTAGTCGTTATTACAAAACACAGAATATTTTAGACCATTTTTTAAAATCAATTTCTGGGTTTCCGTTCTGGAGTTCAAAATATTCAGAAACATTTATTAATTGTCTGTTAATAATTTTTTTTTTCTGGAATTTTTATTAACAGGGAGCGGCTCAGCTCGTTTCGTTCTCACTCTCTGTTTCAATCTTGTGCCCGTTCGGGTGTCGGAGATACACCGTTTTGGTTCTCGCCCTTTTGACAGCTTTAATTAATGTCATTTGATGTTGTAGCGTTTCTTTGATATTGCCTTTCCATCTTAATCTGGGTCTGTCTCTTGCTCTTCTTCTTTCTCCTCTTTTAATATGTTTTGTATGGTAAGGAAAAAATGAGCCCATAAAAGACATCAGAAAGAAACAATCAACATTTTTCGGGCACATCATGAGAAGAGGAAAGTTGGAATACTTGGTTACAACTGGCAAAATAGAAGGAAAGAGAGATCGCGGACGACAAAAAGAGAAAATGCTGAATGGCTTGGTGTCATGGCATGGAAAACAGTCAACAACAGAACTGATACGATGCACTGTAGATAGAAGACTGTGGAAGGACATGATCGCCTACGCCAACCGGTATGGCACATGATGATGATTATATAAACCTGTTGTTTATGTACTCATAGCGATACTCGTTTTGTGACAAGCGTCTTAGTTTGTACTTCCCCTATGTAACAAGAGATATATTAAAGAAACAAACAAAGAACAACGTAGTTCTCGTCTTAGTTTGTACTTCACCTATGTAACAAGAGATATATTAAAGAAACAAACAAAGAACAACGTAGTTCTCGTCTTAGTTTGTACTTCACCTATGTAACAAGAGATATATTAAAGAAACAAACAAAGAAAAACGTAGTTCTCGTCTTAGTTTCGTATTTTCCAAGATAATATTAATTACGTGGCAATGTTCTTCAGGAAGAACAGAGGCCAAATTTGATGTGCCTTGAGCGACATGTATAAGTGTTAAGTAATAGGGGCCATAACTGACCAGGAAGGAAATTCAAGGCCGGCGAATATTATCTCTCCGTCTACAGTAATTTTCTTGTTTTTATCTTTACCTTTTTTATCGTGGGATTTTTCTTTTAATCTAATAGTGTGTGAACTTTAGATTAATGTACTTTTGTTTTTGCTGAAGAATATATATACACATGGATACATATACAAACCTATATAACACGTGTAAATAGATACATATATCAGAATGTAAAAGACAAAGAGACAAAAAAAATACTAAAAGAAACGAACACTGACGCGGAAAGAAATAACAGAAGGGCTTCCTGCCAGGGCTGGTAGATTCAACAAGAACAGGGGTGTATGACGAGATATGATGCAGGTTCTGTGCAAAGTCTGACACTTAAAATCAAAAACCGTTGAATACAATTATACATACATATTATGATATTGTTATGTCCACAATTTTATTTGTAAATAAAGAAGGCTTCCTTTATTGTATCAGTACCTCACTTGACTGTGCCACGACACTCTTTGTTCGATCTCTCCAACTATTTATTTATTTCCACCATCACTATATTTTGTCCCTCCATTTACTTCTTTGTGACCACATAAAACATTTTTTTTTCACTTCCTTTAAAGTGCTATTCTCTCAATTAATGTTTACCTCCATTAGTTGTCTTACATTTGTTTGTATTCATCCTTGTGGTGTTGTCTTTATTCTTTCCCTTATATGTTTTCACTCTTCTTTTATTCTGTCTTTTCCTATATTTATTACAACGTACTCATCTTCTGTCACCAGATTTGTTTTAACTTTACTATATATCATTAATATATTATGAGATCAATAGTAGACAAAAAAGGAATTGAAGTCAACGGTCACAACATAAATAATTTGCGATATGCGGATGACACAGTCTTAATAGCAGAGACAGAGAACGAACTACAAGAAATGATAGGCATAATAGTAAAATAAAGCAACAAGAAAGGCCTCAGTCTGAATAGGAAGAAAACAGAAGTAATGGTTATATCGAAGAAACAATCATCACCATCATGCAGCATAAAAATAAACAAGACAAATCTGAAACAAGTGCAACGTTTCAAATACTTGGGCACAATAATAACATCAGATGGAAGATGCACCACAGAAATAAAAAGCAGAATAGCTCAGGCCAAAATAGCATTTCAGAAAATGAAAAATATCTTATGCAACAAATCTATGTCAATAAAAATGAGAAAGAGAGTTCATCGGTGCTATATAGAACCAATTCTGACCTATGGAAGCGAATCATGGACAGTAGACAAACAAATGAAAAGACGATTAGAGGCCACAGAGATGGGATTTCTCAGAAGAATGTTGAAAGTTCCCTGGACAGATAAAAAGACCAATGAGGAAGTTCTCAAGGAGGCCAACACAAAAAGGGAGCTCTTAAAAAACATCAGAAAGAAGCAATCAACATTTTTCGGGCACATCATGAGAAGAGGAAAGTTGGAATACTTGGTTACAACTGGCAAAATAAATGGAAAAAGAGATCGCGGACGACAAAGAGAGAAAATACTGGATAGCTTAGTGTCATGGCATGGAAAACAGTCAACAACAGAACTGATACGATGCACTGTAGATAGAAGATTGTGGAAGGACATAATCACCTACGCCAACCGGTAAGGCACATGATGATGATGACTTTAACACACTTTCCATTTGTTTATGCACACATGTTCGTTTTGTCCCCACCCTTTTATTTACTTTTTACTCAGATTTTATTGTTTCCCTTAATTCGTTTGCATTAATCGGTTATTTGAACCAACCTTTTCTATATTTTATTACTCTATCTGCTATTTTGTGTCTCTCTTCCAATTTTTAATCGTTATATTTTCTCTCTCTATACTTCTATCTCTTTGTCCACCACACTCTCAATATTGCTTTGTTCACTTTTCATTCGTTGTATTATCTTCCACAGTTAGTATTATTGTCTTTCCACCCAACTTTATTTTTACTGTTCGTTCTACTCTTTTTCATAATTTGCATTATCTTCTTTTACCTTCGCATCTCCCTCATTTTTAGTTTCCTCTCTCTCGCCCTCTATTTACCTCTCTTTCATAATTTGCACTTGTATTTCGTTCATTACTGCACACTTTTTTGTCCCTGTCTCCACCATTTCTTTCATTCAGACAATTCAAACCACATTTTGTTGTCACTGTCTCCACCATTTCTTTCATTCAACAATTCAAACGACATTTTGTTGTCACTGTCTCCACCATTTCTTTCATTCAAACAATTCAAACCACATTTTGTTGTCACTGTCTCCACCATTTCTTTCATTCAAACAATTCAAACCACATTTTGTTGTCACTGTCTCCACCATTTCTTTCATTCAAACAATTCAAACCACATTTTGTTGTCACTGTCTCCACCATTTCTTTCATTCAAACAATTCAAACCACATTTTGATCACAGTTACGATTATGCAATACAACATGGACATGTGGAATTTTGACTATATTTTTCTATGTCACGTTAATTACTATATTTTTGTATGTGATATCAGTGACCATATTTTTGTAAGTGATATTAATGACCATATTTTTGTATGTGATATCAGTGACCATATTTTTGTAAGTGATATTAATGACCATATTTTTGTATGTGATATCAGTGATCATATTTTTTAATGTGATATCAATGACCATGTTTTTGAATGTGATATCAATGACCATGTTTTTTATATGTGATATCACTGACTTTATTTTTGAATGTGATGTCGATGACCATATCTTCGCATGTGATATCAATGACCATTGCTTGCTTGATCATCGGCGAACGTCTGAATGACGCCATGACCCTTCACCTCGATGACGTGATATCAGGTACATATTGTGGGAAAGCCCTGGAGTCAGTCGGATCGTGGGGAAACAACTCGTTGCAGTTCAGGGTGCTGAGGAAACAGTCTGATCTGCAGTTGAGGGCAATAATTAATTGCTAATGCTCTTTTACTGGTAGGTCTGGTCTAGTCTGGGGAGATCTGGTCTAGTCTGGTTTGGTTTATCATAGTCTAATCTAGTCTTGTCTGATATGGTCTAGTTTGATCTTGTCTAGTCTAGTATAGTATGGTCTGCTCTGGTTTAGTCTGGTCCGATCTAGTATAGTCTGGTCCCATCTTGTCTAGTCTGATATTGTCTAGTCTAGTCTGATTTTATATAGTCTGATCCCATTCGGTCTGGTCTATTCTGATCTTATCTCCTTTGGTCAAGTCAGGTTTAGTCTAGTCTGATTTCATCTGATTTGATTTGGCTTAGTCTGGTCTGAACTGGTTTAATTTGGTCGAATTGGTCGACTGGTCTGATGTGGTGTAGTCTGGTTTGATCTTGTCAAGTCTGATCTGATCTAGTAAAGTCTAATCTAGTCTATTGTTGTCTAATCTAGTCTGATCTGATTATTTGTATATAATCTAGTCTAGTCATGTGTGATCTAATCTAGTTTGGACTGATGAGGTTTACTTTGGTCTCATTTGATCTGGTCTGATTTGGTGTAGTCTGTCTGGTCTGGTCTGGTGTAGTCTGGTCTAGTCTAGTCTGATCGAGTATATGATTTGGTACGTCATCGGGACAAAACAAAGGACCACAACTATCCCTCATCCCCAACCATCTGTCTCTCGCTGCAAACCGTGATTTGTGGAAGTCGAAACCCACCCAACCCATTGTTTTTTGTTTTTATTCCAATAGCTTATCTATCTACCTACGCTGCTTTTGCGAAAGGGAGTGTTTTTTAATTACTGCAAACAGGTACCAGCGCTTCTCTCTTCCTCTCCCAGGCCTTTTCCTGTGGAACCAGCGTCAATCATTGGAATTCTTTACACATGATCAGGATTTTGCATCACATTCGAAAATTGAATATATACACAAACGATATTATCCTGAAATTCGTAATTTGCTTAATCACGATGACAAAACAAAACTATCAGAACATATCAGTGAAAGGTGTTTGATTCAATCATAGGCACGCTTTAGCAATCTATGGCACCTACAGTGTTTTCTCAGAGTGCGCATTTCTCAAATTAAATTTGCGCCTGTTCGATGCTGTTAATTTGTTACGCATTGATCCCGTGTGTTTTTGTGCAGTTATATCATAACTTCGCCGTGTTTAGCGGCACAAAAAAACTGTCTAAATGGGGCACTTCAAAATATGTTAACACGAGAATGTATTTTATTTTACCCTAGGGTAAAATATTATATGGTATAATGGTGCTTCAACACCGCGCGCTTGGAGCAGTTTAATAAAGAGGTTTATATGACACGTTTGGGGGAAGCTAGTCAGACGAAAGCATAAATCGTTGTCAATTTTCTTGTCTGTATACTTACATCACATGATACAGATAATTTGAAGGGGGGTATTGATCGTGTAATACCAAGACACATATATTTTCGTTTTCACAAATCTATTCTGACACCCCTACGCGCAAAAATCTGCCACAGCTATGTTCTTCAGAGGTTCTAAAACTGTGGATGGTATGTGGGAAAAAAAGTACCACAGCTTTGATTTTTAGAGGTTCTAAAACTGTGGATGGTGCGTGGAAAAAAGTACCACAGCTTTGATTTTTAGAGGTTCTAAAACTGTGGATGGTGCGTGAAAAAAGTACCACAGCTTTGATTTTTAGAAGTTCTAAAACTGTGGATGGTGCGTGGAAAAAAGTACCACAGCTTTGATTTTTAGAGGTTCTAAAACTGTGGATGGTGCGTGGAAAAAAGTACCACAGCTTTGATTTTTAGAGGTTCTAAAATTGTGGAAGGTATGTAGACAAAGGTACCACATCTTTGTTTTTTAGAGGTTCTAAAACTGTGCATGGTGCGTGGAAAAAAGTAAGCTTGATAGTCTGTGATAAAAACACAAGATAGTTCTGATCTTGTGAATAAAGACATTGTTTGGGAAGAGGTTATAAAGCATTAATAAAATATATAATTATAGTTGTATTTGTTTATGTCTTTCTAGACTTCTCTAAAATACATAGTTAAACTGAGTGTCATTATATTACAACTATTTAGTGAATTGAAATATCAATGCTCATAATAATTTCAGATAGCAGATGTGCACCAACATGAGCAAATGGGTAGCTGAAGCAAAGATGAGAATTCAAATAATAAAAACATAAAAATTTTAAAAGCGAATTATTGACAATGAAAGTTAAGCCAGAGTTTCTTAAATTTTAATCAGAGCCAGTAATCATACATTTACCTAAATAGTGGCCTATTAAACAAGAGAAAAGATAATTTTGGAAGTTAAAGTTCTCTATTCTTTTACAGAAGAATGTTGAGAATACCATTTCTAGCTGAAAAAAACGGCAACTTTCTAAAGGGTGTCAAGGCCAAAGAAAGGTTATTACCAATATAAGGTGGAGACAATCAAAACCTCCTGACCGGTTATCAAAAAGAGAACAGTTGAAACAATATCAGAAAATATTTTCTATCAGTTAAAAAGAAAATAAGCGAAGATAAGATATAGGTAACCAGTATGTTTACCAGCTTCTTTCAAGGTCCAGAAATACCTGTATGAGCTTATGGCGTTTTTCGTCAAAGGGACCAAAGTGTCTAAAGTCATTGTCTGTATGAAAACATGATGAATCTATATATAAATACGAATGTAAATTAAAAAAAAACTGCTACATTTAGCTTTACAATATTATTCTGCAGGAGTGTTTTTCTTTATATAGGGTGTTTATAAGTCTCACTACACTTGGTATCTAGGTCAATTTGAAAAAAATGTTTATGACGTCATCACAATATGTGCTCAATGGTAAGTTCACTTCTTAATGACTTGTCTGGACTTGTTGGATATCTAAACATATTTCATCATTCACAGCAGGCCTACCAGATCGTGGAGCATCTTCCACATTTCCAGTAGCAATAAACTTATTCAACAAATTTCATTGACAGTGGGAGCACATATTGTGATGACGTCATAAACATTTTTTTTTTCAAATTGACCTAGATACCAAGTGTAGTGAGACTTTATAAACACCCTGTAGAAATAAAAAACGATGAAAGGGTTTGCCCTATAGAAATTATAATTTTATCTTGAACTCAATACAATGTAGCGTGGTGGTAAGGTATTGGTCGCACAACCTTAAGGTTCCCGAATCAAACACATTATGCCCGATATGTTGTTTTTACGGACACTTTACCTCAAGACAGGGGAGATCATGTGCCGTGCTCTAGTAGAAATGGAAAATAACGGTCATGTATTCACGTTAAGGACATAGAAAAAAGGCTGGTAAAAGTGGAAAAGAGTAGTCGGTATACTGTTAACCAGGGACAACTCATCATCGGGTAGCATGTTCAATGCAATCAACACAGCCCTTCTAAAAGAATCTCTGTCTGTAGCTAGATCTCCCACAAAACGTTGCAACCACCACAGCCCGTCTGGAAGAATCTCTGTCTGTAGCTAGATCTCCCACAAAACGTTGCAACCACCACAGCCCGTCTGGAAGAATCTCTGTCTGTAGCTAGATCTCCCACAGAACGGCGCTTCCACCACAGCCCGTCTGAAAGAATCTCTGTCTGTAGCCAGATCTCCCACAGAACGTGGCATCCACCACAGCCCGTTTGAAAGAATCTCTGTCTGTAGCCAGATCTCCCACAGAACGTTGCAACCACCACAGCAAGTCTGAAAGAATCTCTGTCTTTAGCCAGATCTCCCACAGAACGTTGCAACCACCACAGCAAGTCTGAAAGAATCTCTGTCTCTAGCCATATCTCCCACAGAACGTTGCAACCACCACAGCCCGTCTGAAAGAATCTCTGTCTCTAGCCAGATCTCCCACAGAACGTTGCAACCACCACAGCCCGTCTGAAAGAATCTCTGTCTGTAGCCAGATCTCCCACAGAACGTTGCAATCACCAAAGCCCGTCTGAAAGAATCTATGTCTGTAGCTAGATCTCCCACAGAACGTTGCCACCACCACAGCCCGTCTGAAAGAATCTCTGTCTGTAGCCAGATCTCCCACAGAACGTTGCAAACACCACAGCCCGTCTGGAAGAATCTCTGTTTCTAGCCAGATCTCCCACAGAACGTTACATTCATCATCCCCATCTGAAAGAATCTTTGTCTCTAGCCAGATCTCCCACAGAATGTTGCATCCACCACAGCCCGTCTGAAAGAATCTCAGTCTCTAGCCAGATCTCCCACAGAACGTTACATTCATCATCCCCATCTGAAAGAATCTTTGTCTCTAGCCAGATATCCCACAGAACGTTACATTCATCATCCCCATCTGAAAGAATCTTTGTCTCTAGCCAGATATCCCATAGAACGTTGCATTCATCACAGCCCGTCTGAAAGAATATCAGTCTGTAGCTAGATCTCACATATACCGTTGCATTCACCACAGCCCGTCTGAAAGAATATCTGTCTGTAACTAGATCTCACATATACCGTTGCATTCACCACAGCCCGTCTGAAAGAATATGTCTGTAGTTAGGTCTACCATAGAACGCTGCATTCACTACAGCCCACCTGAACGAATATCTGTCTGTAGTTAGATCTCCCATAGAACGCTGCATTCACTACAGCCCACCTGAACGAATATCTGTCTGTAGTTAGATCTCCCATAGAACGCTGCATTCACCACAGCCCGTCAGAAAGAATCTCTGTCTGTAGTTAGATCTCCCATAGAACATCGCATACTCTACAGCCCATCAAAAAGAATCTTTGTCTGTAGTTAGATCTCCCATAGAACCATGCATACTCTACAGCCCATCAGAAAGAATCTCTGTCTGTAGTTAGATCTCACATATAACGTTGCATTCACCACAGCCCGTCTGAAAGAATCTCTGTCTGTAGTTAGATCTCCCATAGAACCTTGCATTCATCACAGCCCGTCTGAAAGAATATCAGTCTGTAGCTAGATCTCACATATACCGTTGCATTCACCACAGCCCGTCTGAAAGAATATCTGTCTGTAACTAGATCTCACATATACCGTTGCATTCACCACAGCCCGTCTGAAAGAATATGTCTGTAGTTAGGTCTACCATAGAAGGCTGCATTCACTACAGCCCACCTGAACGAATATCTGTCTGTAGTTAGATCTCCCATAGAACGCTGCATTCACTACAGCCCACCTGAACGAATATCTGTCTGTAGTTAGATCTCCCATAGAACGCTGCATTCACCACAGCCCGTCAGAAAGAATCTCTGTCTGTAGTTAGATCTCCCATAGAACACTGCATTCACCACAGCCCGTCAGAAAGAATCTCTGTCTGTAGTTAGATCTCCCATAGAACACTGCATTCACCACAACACGTCTGAAAGTATCTGTCTCTGGCCAGAGCTCCCACTTCTTCTGTTGCCAAGTTCAAGGTCTCTTTATTGTGTCGAAACCACCTTCCTGGTCTGCCCCTGATAATCACAGATATATAAAAGCAGTAAGGCAGTAAGAGAACATGTCTTGTGTGCTATTTAGACAATCAAAGTAAATTCACATCCTTTGCACAACCAATGACCATCTTTAGGAATATCACAAATCTGGCGGATATTTTACTTATCTACTTTAATATTTTCTGAAAAAAAATTGCCCATACACATCTCTTGTGCCTACTCTCGCTAATCAGCTGCACGATACCTACTGTGAACTCTATCGAGCTGTTCTGAGCACAGCTTTCCCGTTCCATCGACTGTCAACTATCGGCACCGGTCCTTGGGTGCTTATCTGCCATGGTCCAACCATTCTGAGAACGCACATCATGTAGGCCGTATGAAACCGACAATATTTTTTTATTTCTCTCTCAATCTCTCTCTCTCTCTCTCTCTCTCTCTCTCTTTTCTCTCATTCTTCAGCATTCAATTAACACAAATATAATGAAGATACGTGGTACATACTAGCTATATTTATAAAATAATCGAAGAAACAATCATCACCATCATGCAGCATAAAAATAAACGAGACAAATCTGAGACAGGTGCAACGCGTCAAATACTTGGGCACAATAATAACATCAGATGGAAGATGCACCACATAAATAAAAGCAGAACAGCTCTGGCCAAAATAGCATTTCAGAAAATGAAAAATATCTTATGCAACAAATCTATGTCAATAGAAATGAGAAAGAGAGTTCATCGGTGCTATATAGAACCAATTCTAACCTATGGAAGCGAATTAAGGACAGCAAACAAACAACTGAAAAGACGAAAAGAGGCCACGGAGATGGGATTTCTCAGAAAAATGTTGAAAGTTTCCTGGACAGCTAAAAAGACCAATGAGGAAGTTCTCAAAGAGACGAACACAAAAAGACAGCTCCTAAAAAACATCAGAAAGAAACAATCAACATTTTTCGGGCACATCATGAGAAGAGGAAAGTTGGAATACTTAATTACACTGGCAAAATAAAAGGAAAGAGAGATCGTGTATGACAAAGAGAGAAAATACTGGATAGCTTGGTGTCATGGCATGGAAAACAGTCAACAACAGAACTGATACGATGCACTGTAGATAGAAGATTGTGGAAGGACATGATCGCCCACGCCAACCGGTATGGCACATGATGATGATATTTATAAATTGTAAGATATTTTTACGATCAGTACAAAAACAAAACAAAAAGACAATCAAGTTAAGTAGCACTCATTTATCGCTAGTCTAACTCGTGACGTATTGAACGTCTCATAAGAAATAAACATCTAGATTTCCTTTATAGAACAAAAACACGAAGATATGAAAGACAACATCTAAAAATAGAATGATCGATCAAGTTGATGACACAAAAAAGAAACCTCGACAGTTCGAAATTGAAATTAGTCGACTATGAACAGCTATGTGTGGGCCAGATACAAAAGTGTCATTGTTTGTATTCAAATTCTTATGCTTGCTTGCTTGCGTTCGCCCGATGAACAGATGAATATACCTCTTCATCATCCGCTCTCAAAAGGACGTTAAGTGAACGTGTCTGCGTTGTCTTGTGGTTTGCAGTATAATTCTTTGCACCTTTCGCCCCACCACATCCGTGACTTTAGCACGACATTGATGAGTACCGGGTTGTCTTTCCTCTACGATACCTACTCTCTTGGCCAGACAAGACAGAATAGTCTGTTGGTAGAGGCACCACGGAGAGGTGGAGCAGAGTCTGGATGGTTCTGGTTTACCTATCCTGACGCAAGCCATCAGCTGTGGGTCGCTGACAACTTCCAGCTCTGCTGCTATGAGGAGCCTTTGTCTCCGAAAATTCTTATAATCTCTTAAAATAAATAAACCAGCTTTCTAAAATTAACCCATGGGACCTCGTCAGTGCCTCCGAATTAGTGTACTACAATATCTTTCTGTATTAATAGACAGTGAGATGCAGAATAGATCTGGCAAAAGGCAGCGTTCCAAAAAATGTAGAAGATAACTGTGCAATCAAGTTTCTAAAAATAGAAACAAGAAAAAGATTTCTTAAATGTTATGTAGAGGTAATCTTAACATATGGATGTGAGTCATGGACAATATGAAAACAGACAAGAAAATCACTGGAGGCTGTAGAAATGTGGTTTTACAGAATAATGTTGAGAATACCATGAACAGCTAAGAAGAGTAATGAAAATGTTCTGAAAGAGGCCAAAGCAAAAAAGAGAGCTAATTTCCAATATTAGGAAAAAAGAAATATCATTTTTTTGGCCATGAAATGAGAAGGGAACAGCTGTAATATATTGTGACAAATGGGAAAATTGATGGACGAAGAGATAAATGGAAACAAACAGAATAGGTTCCAGACAGCTTTAGAGATTGGTGTGGCAGAAGGTCAACAAGAGAAATGATAAATAACTGTCGAGCCTAAAAGCTGTGGAGAGACATAATCACCTTTGCCAGCAGGCCCGGTACTTGATGATGATGATGATGATGATAATGATGATGATGATGATGAGTCTTACCCCCCCCCCCCCCTTCGATGTTAATTCCCCCCCCCCCAATAGTAAACTTTACACCTATTTTTTTTCCCAGCAGAGATAACTCGGGAGTGTCAAGTCAGAATTTAAATTCGATGAATTTTTTTTCTGTAACCCGTGCCCAAGTCAACACCTTAACCAGCACGCTACTGACTGAAAAAGGCGCGCACATTTCCCTTCATAATTGCTCTCTTAAAATATATTCTGAATACTCACAGTCGTTATAAATCGCTACATAATACAGCAATTAAACATACAATATTACAACTACGGGCAAATAGAATCAGGAGTGGTAACTTAACGACAGAAACGTACATTCGAACAACTCTGTCAGAATTACTGTTTTGGTTAACGAAAACATAATGTATTGATAAAATGTGATATGACATTTGCTAAAAGTGTGTAGGCAGAGGTTACAATCTACGTCTATAGTTTAAGTCAATAAATTCCTGGGAAAAAAATGTCCTCTAGATTGCAATACTCTCTCACGACATATCACTTACGTCTTAACACATTATCAATGACTGAATTCCGAATCGCTTTAGGGGTGACTGGATGCGATGTCACCCAGTGCAGATAGTAATTGTTTGGAATTATGGTCGAGTTCGGCAACTTCTGACGTTGTTTAAGTTTTCAAAAATTTTTGACAAAATAAATGTATTAAAATTTTGAGGTCGTCATCATTATCATTAGTTCCGTCACTAGAACGGTCGTTTGGGGCGCTGTAGACGGCGACTTTTCAATGCTCCTCCAAGCTTCATGAGATTTATACAGTGTAATCATTTCCATTCTCTGATGTCATCTTCCTACCGTTTACTCTGTCTGCCTTGTTTCCTTTCTCTGATGTCATCTACCTACCGTTTACTCTGTCTGCCTTGTTTCCTTTCTCTGATGTCATCTACCTACCGTTTACTCTGTCTGCCTTGTTTCCTTTCTCTGATGTCATCTTCCTACCGTTTACTCTGTCTGCCTTGTTTCCTTTCTCTGATGTCATCTTCCTACCGTTTACTCTGTCTGCCTTGTTTCCTTTCTCTGGTAACATTTCCGACAAAGTGAACTTATCAGGCTCAGTAGATCTTGTACATGTCCATACAGTTAAAACGTTCATTCTGTGAGAGTTAACAGTAAGTTTTTAATTGATATTCTAGACCGCTGGATTTGGGTCGCATGTTATCACTGGTTCTAGAAACCATATCAGATATGCGCAAGATAATTATATACCATATCATTTCCAGAATTTTCATTTTTTTTTCAAGATTAGCATAGAGTGTCCATGTTCCGCAGCCGTATAGAAATAAAGATATCATTACTGTGTGTAATAATCTGATCTTTGTTCTTATGGGGACGGTTTTGCTTCTCCGTATATTGTTTAGTGTTACATTGGCTTTCTTTGTCTCTTGAATTTCTAGCCAATACGTCTACAAAGTTAGGTATTTTCATTCTTCTACTCCAAAGCTATTTGATTTCTTTTACTGCTCGGGACATATTGATTCGATATGAAATTTTAATGCATCGGGGTAGTTTCTCTCTTGAGAACCGTCTCATCGCCTATTTGATTATTTCAGCTAGATAACAAAATATTATTTTAATCCATTTCTCTGAAGAGTTTTCAAGTTTATTACTGCACGCTTTATTTGTGTTTCTCTCAAGTGTTTCTCCCCATCTCCATTCCTTTGTCTAATTTCTTCATCTTTAGGAACCAGTCTTTCATTTCATAGTATCACATCATTATCAAGTTACATATCGGTTCTTTTTTTTTAAATAACATACGCAACATTTCTATTCTCGTTACTAATATACTTAGTGGTAACTTTTCTAAGAATTTAAGGATTTTTAGTCTGCGTTGCTTGCGCAGCCCTTCCCCCCCCCCCCTTTTTCCACATTTTCCCCCCTTTTACCAATTTTAATACTTGTTAAGTCGAAAAAGTGTGTTTGTCTTGTTTTATTTGCGAACATCATTTAGATTGTTTGCTCTTGTAACAGAGACTCACACACATTTGATATCTGGTTTGTCTTGAAACAATACGAATTTCAACAAAAAGTGACTAACATCATAAACGATCGTTACAATGGCTATGCATGTTCAGTTTGTACAAAGAAAGGATTGAGTGAGTGGCAACAGATTGAAGCGAGAGTAAAACAGGGAGCATTTATTGTTTGGCGCATCCATTGATTACATAATGAGGAACTATTGTACTGGCAAATACGGTATCAAGTGGCTCAAATAGACGATTTGCATTTTGTAGGCGACATTAGCCACTTAGTGATAGTTTGCATAACATACATAGCATCACATATTCTCTATGATCATTAGCTGGCAGAAGAGGACTTGAAACTAACAGAGACAAGACCAAAATAATGAGAACCGGGGTGTGCGAAAATGTCATATATACCTGGATGGGAAGAAGATGTAATAAGTGGATTACTTTATATACCTTGGTTGCAGTATATAATCAATTGATGGCAGGAATATATCATCATCATCATCATCATGTCCCGTATCGGTTGGCATAGGTGGTAATGTGCTTCCACAATCTTCTATCCACAGTGCATCATATCAGTTTTGTTGTTGACTGTCTGCCATGCCATGACACCAAGCTATCTATAATAGAAGGAATATATAACAGAATTATGTTATGATGAAACGGAGAAAAAAACCAATGCTTGAAGAAAGAAAACCAAGACCTACACCAGTCGCATCCATCTATCATGAATGACGTACGAGTGTACCACATATTAAGCGAACTTGCAACTTTACAGACCTGCATTACCGTCAATGATTGAAGTACTCTCAGTATTTGTTTATTATATAATAGATGGAGGTCCACTATCTTTTAGTTGCTACTTTTAGTAACAGGTTCTGACACCTACCTAACTTCAGTTAGTTTTAGTAACAGGTTCTGACACCTACCTAACTTCAGTTAGTTTTAGTAACAGGTTCTGACACCTACCTAACCTCAGTTAGTTTTAGTAACAGGTTCTGACACCTACCTAACCTCAGCTAACTTCTCATTGGAAAGTATACTCCAGGATTGTCCCGTATTTTACGACCTTACACAAACTACAAGATCAGAAATGAAGAACTGAGAAAAAAGCTGGGAATAATTCTCGCAATAGAATATATAAAGAAACAACAGATAAAATGGTTTGGCCACGTGACGGCAGAGTGATCGAAACACAACACAACGAGCCCTCAATAAACGTTGCGAGAAGACCAGACCCAAGGGTCGACCACGATAAAGATGGATCGAGAGAAGATTAGAAGCACTAGGAAACATCACCAGCAGAGGCGAACACAAGAGCAAAAGACCGACAATTATATGTCTCTTCGCTGCTGAAAGGCAAATGAGGATGGAAAGTAGCTGAGGAAGATGAAGAAACAAAATACACTGGCTCAAAGACCCATTCATATCATACCTTCCTGAACATAAAAGCAGCCAGATACAAGCATAATTTATCAAGAGCACTTGATTGACAGTATAAACAATGAACATAGTAAAGGATTCATTAGCCGTCTTTTTTTCTGGACTTTACTTCGTAAAGGTAAGTTAAAGAAAAATGAATTGTACAAGACTTGAATCGGCGTCTTAGCACGCGAGTTTTCACCCATATGTGCTCGGCCGCCTATCCAGAAGTGCTCGGAGACTTCTCGATGGTGACGCTTCAAGCATTGAAACTCACGATGCGTGGCGGCATTCCTCACCTTCCCAGAGTACTGCCATGGTACCTATTTCTGCCAGCGGCTGGGTCGATCGCGGGGGGGATTTTTTTTTCCAACCACGAGTACAACTCTGCTCCCAGCGGTAATCGAACACGACTTGTCCGAACGTCGATAGCCCAGTCGGGTGGTTTTCCAAACTATGCTCCAGAGGACCCACTAAACTTTATCTCATAAGTCTTTGCAAAGTAACACTTTCAATTTGTCCACTATTTTACCTGTTGATAACTGTTGAACACTATTTTTCTCCATCCACTGTAGATAATCAGCGAGCCGCGATAGCTCAGTGGTTAGTGAACTGGACTACAACGGACAAGGGGTAGGGTTCGATCCCAATCGACGGCTTCAGGGTTCACCCAGCCTTAAATGGGTACCGGATTTTTTTCTGGGTAAGTAAAGCAGCACGGGCGTAATACTGACCACATTACCCCAAATATCATGTGCTGAAGGTCTGTAAAATATAGGGTCACTAACACCATATTTCCCTATACGCCACTTGGCGTGATGGGGTACTTTACTTTTTTTTTTTACTGTAGATAATCATTGTAGACTACAAATTACAGGAGGTAAACTACGTTTACTATATGACCTTTTTCGTCTTCTCAGACGATCTAGTGGAGGCTATTGTGTATTTCGTTGAGGTTTTGTTTTTGTCGAACAGCTTCTCTCGTGGCTAATTCTACCAATATTTAACAAACACACACGGCCACAGTATGAACAAGTCAAGCCCACTGATCCTCAGGGTTTTCCATTCCTTTTATGAGTCTTTTCTCTTCTAAGTGTTGCCTTAGCACAGTCTCAAAAGATGTTATACCATTACTTACATATGCTCTCCATGATGTGCGATCACCTGCCAAATGTTCCCAGTTATTTTCACAGATGGAGAAGTCATTCAGAGATGATTTACAGATATCTCTATACCGTTGTTTAGGTCTGCCGATTTGTCTTTTTCCGTGTGTTATTTCATCATATAGAATTTGCCTGGGGATGCGTTTATCTTCCATTCGCTGGACGCGCCCCAGCCATCTTAGTCTTCGACACCTGAGCATGGACATGATTGTTGGGGTCTTAGCACGTTACAGGACAGTTAAGTTGTTTATTTTATTCTGCTATTTGATGTACATTATTCTGCGGAGACATCGCATGTGGAAGACATTTAGTCTTTTTTCCTGGTTTGAGTATGTTGTCCAGGTTTCAGATCCATATAATAGTATGCTACACACAAACGTTTGATATATTATGAGCTTGGTCTTCAGTGTTAGTTTCGTGTTGTTCCAGGCCATTTCTGTGAGTTTGCCGAAAGTCGTAGCTGCCTTATCAATTCGGCTGTTTATTTCATCATCAAGAGAAGTGGTTTGCGTAATTGTGGATCCAAGATACGTGAATTTCGTAACTGATTCTAGTGGATAATCTTTTAAGGTGATTAACAAAGGTTTGTGTCCCCTTGACTTAGTACTGCTGTTTTCTGAACACTAATTGACAGTAAAAAAAGGTCGCATGCTTTATCCAGGTTGTTGATCAGCGACTGTAGGGTGGCCTCACTATGAGCGACTAGGGCTGCATCGTCAGCAAATACAATTTCTTTAAGTAGGGCAACATTTGTTTTGGTTTTTGCTCTTAGTCGTGCTAGGTTGAACAGTGAGCCATCTGGTCTAGTGCGAATGTAAATATCTCCTGAGCTGTTTTGAAGGCGTAATGTAGAAGGACAGCAAAAAATATACCACAAAGGGTGGGGGCGAGGACACATCCCTGTTTAACTCCTTTGTTGACTTTAAAACTCTCTGATGAACTCCCATCAAAGTAGATTTTAGCATTCATGTTTTCATGAAAGGTCATAATCAGCTTAAGTAATTTAGGTGGGCAGCCTATGTTTTCTAAAACTCTGTAGAGCCCATCGCTATTTACTGAGTCGAAGGCCTTTGTGAGATCCACAAAGACAATACAGAGCAGCATATTTTGTTACCGGTATGTTTCTTGTAATTGTCTAAGTATGAAAATCATGTCTATAGTTGATCTCCCAGCTCTGAAGCCGCATTGAGACTCGGGAAGAATACGTTCTACAACTCTATGCAGGTATTTTAATATTACTCTCACAAAAGCCTTGTCGGCTGTGCTAAGGAGAGAGATGCCTCTGTAGTTATTGCAATCACCCCTGTCTCCTTTGTTTTTGTATAGTGTTATGATCTTAGTATTTCTCATATCATGAGGTATTTCTCCTTGTCACCAGCATTTGATTAATAGTTTGTATAGATGTGTAAGTAGTACGTTTAAGTTTTCCTTTACTACATCTGTGGGAATGTTGTCATTTCCTGCAGCTTTTCCTCTTGAGAGGGCATTCATAGCGTCAGCAAGTTCGTTCATAATAGGCTCAACATCCAGCTCGGACATTGTAGGATATTTGGGTATTGATTGTGCTAGAGCTGTGCTTGCTGGTCTGTCATCATGGTATAGGTTGGAGTAGTGTTCTACCCATCTTTCCATTTGTTGTCCTTTGTCAGTAATAGGTTCTCCAAACTTGGATTTTAGGGGGCTAATTTGGTTATTTTTGGTCCAATGGATTTTTTATATCGTCATGCATGGATTTTGAGTCGTTCCTGTCTGAGGCTTTCTGTATTTCAGAGCATAGATTGTTCCAGTATTCATTTTCGCATCTCCTTGCTCTTGTTCTCGTAAACTACGTAAATATGTAATAAATACATACATTCATAATATAAGTAAATAAATACAATTATTGCACATATATGTACATGTATCAACATAACAATCCTGGACGTTTCCTGACCTCTGCGCACTCTCTCCACTTTCCGTGTCTGTTTTAGACCCAAGAGCCGCGATTGCACTTGTTCTGTACACTTCATTCGTGACTGTCAACAAAGGTCTCAACCTCCACGCTCAGACAACATTTTGTTGCCCCGCAGCGCTCACTGTGAACGATAATGCATTTTGTATTTCCTCATTACTTTTGCATTAATACTAATTATGCTGAAGCATTTTGTAAAATTATATTTTAAATGGTCCATGTGTTATGCTAACAAACGTGGCTTTAGTTAAGTGGGCACTCAATATAGCCCAATAGTGCATTGTAGAGTGGCATTCCATTGATTGTCTGTCGTGTTGAAGTGTGTTAGAGGATATAAGTACACAGGTGAAATGTACTTTGAAGTTTTATAAATAGCAATATCACATCTATTTGTCCATACATAAAATAACATTGTAGCCGAGTAGTTTTTCTTTTGCTTTCTAATCACAAGATTCTGGGTTCATTCTCAGAAGTGCCGAATTGTTTTTTTTTGTCTTACAAAGCTACGTGGTTCACCTCGCCTCTAGTCTAGAATTTGGTACCCTAACATTTTATGGGACGTAAGCGCGGTCTGGCGTGATTCCGACCACCTCACCCAAAAATCTGTCGTGGACGCTGAAGAATATCTTTCTCTCTCTCTCTCTCTCTCTCTCTCTCTCTCTCTCTCTGCGATCAAGACTCAATCAGAGTAGGATTCCAGACTCTCTCATGAAGTCAGCTGTCTGTTTAAGTGATTCGATTACCCCATATAGTTTCTCTTCTAGGGAGGTGGGAGTGGACCACATTGCTCTTCTCAGACTGAAGAATATGGTGACAAGCATTCCCCTAACGCTTAGAAAGGCGTTGAGTTGAAATTCTACTTTATATAAAATAACAATACACGCTTAAATCCAGTAATATTTTCTTTTCTAAAAGTATGATTACAGAAAAAATAAACTAAAGACTAAAGACAACAATAATGTGTACATCCTGCAGTGGGAGTAATGTCAGCGCGACTAAAGACAACAATAATGTGTACATCCTGCAGTGGGAGTAATGTCAGCGCGACTAAAGACAACAATAATGTGTACATCCTGCAGCGGGAGTAATGTCAGCGCGACTAAATACAACAATAATGTGTACATCCTGCAGCGGGAGTAATGTCAGCGCGACTAAAGACAACCATAATGTGTACATCCTGCAGCGGGAGTAATGTCAGCGCGACTAAAGACAACAATAATGTGTACATCCTGCAGCGGGAGTAATGTCAGCGCGACTAAAGACAACAATAATGTGTACATCCTGCAGTGGGAGTAATGAGAGCGCGACTGAAGACAACAATAATGTGTACATCCTGCAGGGGAGTTATGTCAGCGCGACTAAAGACAACAATAATGTGTACATCCTGCAGTGGGAGTAATGAGAGCGCGACTAAAGACAACAATAATGTGTACATCCTGCAGCGGGAGTACTGTCAGCGCGACTAAAGACAACAATAATGTGTACATCCTGCAGTGGGAGTAATGAGAGCGCGACTGAAGACAACAATAATGTGTACATCCTGCAGTGGGAGTAATGAGAGCGCGACTAAAGACAACAATAATGTGTACATCCTGCAGCGGGAGTAATGAGAGCGCGACTGAAGACAACAATAATGTGTACATCCTGCAGTGGGAGTAATGAGAGCGCGACTGAAGACAACAATAATGTGTACATCCTGCAGTGGGAGTAATGAGAGCGCGACTAAAGACAACAATAATGTGTACATCCTGCAGTGGGAGTAATGAGAGCGCGACTAAAGACAACAATAATGTGTACATCCTGCAGCGGGAGTAATGTCAGCGCGACTAAAGACAACAATAATGTGTACATCCTGCAGTGGGAGTAATGAGAGCGCGACTGAAGACAACAATAATGTGTACATCCTGCAGCGGGAGTAATGAGAGCGCGACTGAAGACAACAATAATGTGTACATCCTGCAGTGGGGGTAATGAGAGCGCGACTGAAGACAACAATAATGTGTACATCCTGCAGTGGGAGTTATGTCAGCGCGACTAAAGACAACAATAATGTGTACATCCTGCAGTGGGAGTAATGAGAGCGCGACTGAAGACAACAATAATGTGTACATCCTGCAGCGGGAGTAATGTCAGCGCGACTAAAGACAACAATAATGTGTACATCCTGCAGCGGGAGTAATGTCAGCGCGACTAAAGACAACAATAATGTGTACATCCTGCAGTGGGAGTAATGAGAGCGCGACTGAAGACAACAATAACAGATAACAACTATTCTGCGGTAAAAAACATCCAGTACCAAGAACGGCAAACAGTAGTGAATCGAAATCCTACAACTCGCTCTTTATGCGAACAACCCCCGTGCAACAACATTAGGGTTACCTGCCCTAAGGAACACTGTCAGCTCATTACCCCAGGAAAGGTAATTTTGCTCCCAGGTTTTATTGTTGTTTGCGACATCACACCCCCTCCCACTACACCGCTGTACAAACAAAAGCATGTTTCCAGTTGTTTATATTTCTCTTAGGGTCTAGCTCGGCTTTAAATAAAAGGCTGCAAAGTTTTTCAAGAAAACTTCACGACTTTAATGTCAAGATAAGACAAGGCAAGAATGGGTATTAAAAGAAACGTAACGATAATAAAGGAAAAGGTACATTAGTATAATTAAAGATAACAAAGGACACATAACAAAATAAAGAAAAAGATAATTATCTTTCAGTGTTGTATCTCTCTCTCTCTCTCTCTCTCTCTCTCTCTCTCTCTCTCTCTGTATTTCAATGAATGAGTGAAATTATTTTTATGTTATAATTTAATAAAAATGCACTGTGTAACGCATACCTGCGGAGAACTGAACATCAATATTTCTCTGTGTATTTTTTTAAACTGATTCTCTACTTTAGCTCATTCTATCGACCACGATGGTTGTTTTGTCTTAAAACAAATACGACCGAGGGGATTAGAAAGTACTATCAAAATATGTATCTACATGTAATATAGCAGACATTAATAGGAAAGGGTCTGCCAACATCTTTTTTTTTTTACTCTTGCTTCCTTCTCCTTCTCTCTCTCTCCCGCTCTCTCTCTGTTACACACACTTCCTCTCCATGAATATTACACCTTCTCCCATTCTACAAACTTTGATGTCATAACTTAACAATGATTATCAGAAGCGAATGTTTGGACTGTGTAGCGTAGCACAACATGCACTTGAGTCAATTAGCGTGACTTGGGGGCCTCGGTAGCCTAGTTGGGAAAACAACCCGACTGGGCTACCGACTTTTAGACAAGTGAGTTGTACTCGTAGTTGGGAAAAAAAAAAACCCCACTACAGTCGACTCAGGCGCTGACAGAAATGGGTACCATAGTAATACTCTGGGAACGCGAGAAATGATGCCTCGCTTCGTGAGTTTCAATGCTTGAAGTCTCCGAACGCTTCTGGATAGGCGGCCGAGCACATATGGGTGGAACCTCGCGTGCTAAGACGCTGATTCAAATCTCGTACTTTACCTTGACCGTTACCTAGTTGACTTCCGAGCGAAAACAACGCATAGGTTAGGGGTCATAGCTCTCCCTGCCCGAACGGTCACTGTTAGGTCATGTCGATCTTGATTTTAGAGTTTCTTTTTTCTGTGCCACCCGGCATCCAGAACGAGGACCTGGCGCGTGAAACTTGTTTCACCCATTCTGAACACTTGACTGGTGTTCTTCTAGGGTCTGTCTCCGTTCGTAGTGAGATGTGACTTCTTTCTTGGTTTCTTCTCTTATAGTTTCATTTGTTGTCAAGTCTCACCTATTTATTGTCAAGGGCAATTAGTCCGTTCGTAGTGAGATTCGACTTCTTTCTTGGTTTCTTCTCTTATAGTTTCATTTGGTGTCAAGTCTCATCTATTTATTGTCAAGGGCAATTAGTCTCTTTTCTAGAGCTTGAGTGGAGAGCCTGAGATTTAGTAGAAGAGAAGGAATTTGCCTAGTGAAACTTTCTTATAACTTTCAACTAAAAAAACCTATTATCATCCATTACCTACGCATATCTCAGCGGTTAGTAAACTGGACTATAAAGGACAAGAGGTCGGGTTCGATTCTGACCGACGGTTCCGGGTTCACCCATCCTTAAATGGGTACCGAATTTTTTTCAGGGAAAGTAAAGCGGTACGGGCGTAATACCGACCACACTACCCCAAAAATGTGCTAAAGATCTGTAAAAATTATGGTCACTAACACCATATTCCTTATACGGCACTAGGCGTGATGGGGGCTCTTTACTTTTTTTTTTACCGATACATGTGGTAGATGAAAACAATAAAAGAGTTTGAGAAAAAAAAACGAAACGCTTTTGAAGACAAATGCCTAAGAGAACTACTTTGTGTACAATGGGATAAATTCAAGACTAATATTGACATACAAGAAATGGCCTTGAAACCAACAATCTCATCCACAATTAGGAAGAGAAGATGGACATATATCAGACATGAGCTGAGAAGAGACAGGAGAATCTCTAAACAAGACATTCTACGGGAAACAACTGGATGTAGGAAAAGAGGAAGAACTTTAGAGACACTAG
The DNA here is from genome assembly GCA_032433765.1 of Megaustenia siamemsis. NCBI lineage: Eukaryota > Metazoa > Mollusca > Gastropoda > Stylommatophora > Ariophantidae > Megaustenia > Megaustenia siamemsis. Next base: position 23,154,441 of record JAVIAB010000156.1, on the reverse strand, counting down.
AAATAACATTTTATAAGAGAAGAAAAGAAAACATGCACAGACACACTAAATAATATCGAACATCTCGCCACGAATAGAAATGGATAACGCAAAACATTACCTCTCGCCTGTCCGTCCGTTGTTAATCACTCATTCTTTAGTTGGTTTCCTCCTTTGTGTTTTTTCCAGAGAGAAATAATAAATATACGTGCTCTACTATGCATTCAAGGGATTAAAAACAACAGTACCTTAACATTTTAATAAAAATGCCGTTAAAAGTTGAACATTGCATCTCCTAAAACTCTCAGATCTCACAATACTATATTTATTTGTTTCAAGCATTATTCTATGAGCTGTGCTTTTCATCCGGATCGCTTCGATATTCCGATTGCTTACGATGAATGATGATATCGTATGACGAAGGACAGTTTGGGTGAATTTCGGTGCGGCTAAGCCTTATGTCCTTTGGTGTGCGCTGTAGCTGCTATGATGGGGACTTTATTTGTTTGGATTCTTCCATGAGATAAAATGTTAATTCGAATGATTCCACTGGTACGGGTGGTTGAGCAATTATGGATTTTAATTCGTTTACAGTGATACCGGGGCTTTGGACTAACTACAACTACAAGCGTTATTCTGATAAAACATAATTCATGCATACATAAGAATTTGTTAACATTTTAACGTTTTGTGTGTGGTGTAAAAAAAATGAAACCATTTCCATAAAATATCACTTTTAAGAATAAGTGACATGTTATCTAGATTCAGAACATCTTCATCTATAAATATTGTAAACTTTTTCAAGATTGTAACTAAAATGTCACTTTGGGATGAAAACAAACAGCTGTGTAATGTCAACTAGATGTTTATCCCGCTTAAACGGGCGATGTCCTCTTACACCCAGTTTTGTTTGATTATCTTTTAGCTCTGGATACAGCTCAAGGGGCAGAAGTCAAAGTTGTCCAGGTCCCACGGTCGGCCACGACCTGTTTTAGTTCTTGCTTGTTTCTGTGACCCATAGTTGTGCTCGCTTTAATGATGGTTCGACGCTGAGTTTCTTTCGGTCTTCCTCGTTTTCTTTTACCTTGTGGTCTCCATAAAACGGCCTAGTGAGGTAGCCTTCTAAAATCCATTCTGACAACGTTGCCAAGGTATTTACAGCGTCGATTTCTAATGTAATTGGATACATAGTCCCTGTTTAGTTTCATGTCTTATCTTTGTAGTTGGTTTAAGTCTGACCAACTGATGTTTAGAATTTCTTTGTTCTCGAAAACTGTTAGTCTTTGTTTGGTCTAAAGATTTTTTATTTTTTTATTTCGAGCTTTTGCACCCGTATGTTCGAGGCCCGCGTGGGTTTGCGGAGAAAGCCACTGTTTCACTGGCTGAAAAGCCGGAGTACGCTGTTCGAAACCCACTGTAGACAAAAATGATTTATCTATCTGGGGTGAAATACAAATCATGAGCCTCACATGTCGTGGCGACTACTTTGACCAAGCGGCCTTTATCCCTCTGGTCCTGTCGTGAGCCCTTCGACTACACCAGCAATGGTATAAACATACGGGTGCATCTATCTTCTTTGCGACACATTAATATATGTTATATATGCGACACATTACCCATATGTTTATACTGGAATAACACAGGAATGATTTATTTTGAGTTTTTACACATTATTCCCAAATAAATTAAAATATCTGGAACAATGTTAACCTCAGATGGTAGATGTACACAAGAGAAAAGAGGCAGAATAATCCAGGCAAAAGCAGTTTTCCAAACAAACAAACAAAAACCCAGGAATATTCTGTGCAATACATTTTTG